>JARYZH020002842.1:0-13384 GCA_030021035.2 Notholithocarpus densiflorus
GAATTATTCCTACTTTGTGGATTTAAGAATTCCCTTATGGATTTAAAGGTTTCATTAAGCTAGAACAAGATCTAACCCATTTCATGTTTTCGTTATGCATTTATTGATATTAGAGCTCGTTAGCATCCCAGTATAGGAAAAGACAATGACAAAAACAATTACTCTATTTGACGGTGATTGTGGGGTTTGGGCCCTCAAGGTGGTGATTCAAACTCGTGACAAAAGGGTGACTCATGGATTTCAAGAGATTGATGGCATGCTCATTGATTTGATTTGAATACCAAAGCAAATCATGCTAACAATATGCATAACTGTCATGGAGATATTGCTCATAGGCAACCTATTGGTAATAATGATCACTCTCATGATATTCATAAGAATTATATATTTTATGAAAGAAGTTCAAAATTTAATGGTTGTTTTTACAAGGAATATTTTCTTGATTGGTTACTTGATCTAAAGGACTTATTTTATTACATGAATATTCAAATTTGAGGGAAAAATGTCGATACACCCCCTAAACTTTAGACTAGTAGCCAAGACACCCCCTCAACTTTTATATTGGCAAATTTACTCCTTAAACTTTACACAACTGCCAAATTAATACTTTAGTTAGAGCATCCACATCAGTTCTTCTAAATTTTCTGTCTATTTTACACGGAAAAACCTACTTTTTTTATTTTACACTATCACTTATATAAAACACCCACATCAGTTCTTCTATTTTACAAGATATTTTAATAAAATATTCATTATTCTCAATTTTTTTATTATTTCTCTCAACTGCCCTAATCTAAATACGCGCGCTCTCTCACTCTCTCTTTACTCATTTTTCCTGAGCTGAACACCTCTCTCTATCTCTGTCTCTCTCTTTTCTCCCTTCTCTCATTCTTTCTAAAAAACTACCAACCCAGATCACTTCTTCACCGGCCGATCCGGGTCCTTTCTTCACCGGCCGATCCAGATCCCTTCTTCACCGGCCGATTCACGAACCAAGCTCCGGCGACCCAGATCCTTTCTTCACCGGCCAATCCACGAACCAAGCTCCACAACCCAGATCCTTTCTTCACCAGCCGATCCACGAACCAAGCTCCACAACCCAGATCCTTTCTTCACCGGCCGATCCACGAACCAAGCTCTAGCGACCCATATCCTTTCTTCACCGGCCGATCCACGAACCAAGCTCCACGACCCAGATCCTTTCTTCACCGGCCGATCCACGAACCAAGCTCCGGCGACCCATATCCTTTCTTCATCGGCGACCCATATCTCTCTGTTGGTTTGTCTGTGTGGGTTTGTTTGTGTGGGTGTGTTTCTGTGTTGATTTGTTTGTGTGGATGTATTTGTGTGCATCTGAGGAAAAGAAGATGAGGAGCTGAGGTCGTTGTGCACGGAGAAGAGAGAGAAAAATTGGTGCGAACGAAAATTATTAAAAAACTAAATACACGAGCTACAGTGCCCGTGTAAATTTACACGGGTACTGTAGCTCGTTGATAATTTTAGAAGATTTTGCAAGATTTTAAACAGACTGATGTGGGCTGTTTTTGAACAAAAATGTGTAAATTTGAGCATTTTTTCTATTATATACACTTATCCACGGACTGATGTGGATGCTCTTAGTCTCTTGTTAGTGTGATAACGGAATACTCACGTGACACTCACGTGTAACTTTAAAATATAAACTCATCCCATGAAATTGAAACCCAACGGATCTTACCAAAAAAAAAAAAAACTCAACGGAGAAAGAAGAACAACCTAGGTCTGACCGGCGGCAGAGAGGAGAGAGAGAGAGAAACGGTAGAATTAGAGCCACCACGGCACGGCGTCGAGTTCTTTATCTGGCTGTTGCCTGGTCGTCCTTGTCCTACTTGCCCTCGTGGTCCCACCACTGTCACAACCTCTCGCCCCTGGTATTTTTTCTTTCTTTCTTTCTTTCTAATGCAAGTATTGTTATTTTAAATTTTCAAGTACTCTCTGTTTTCAGTTGGAATTTATTGGTTTGATTTAATTTTTGGGTTGGGATTTTTGTGTGCTTGTTTCATAGAAGTTAATGGAAATTACAAATGAAACAAACATTAAATTTGAGACTTGAAATTACCGTATACATATCACGTGAGGTGATTCTTTTGTCAAATTTTCTTCTTCTTAGTGGTTCAGGTGAAGTGATTCTGTTAGTTTGATTTCCGGAGAAGAAGAAAATGATAATTTCAACAGCCCTTGAATCTATTCGCCTGTCAAAAATTTTACAATGGACAATATTTGATGCTATGATCCTATTGGTTTATGGTTTGCTTCATCTTTCTATTGATGAAATATTTCAATAGTTTCATCTTTCAACAGTCCTTGAGTTTGTTGGTCTGTGAAAGTTTGGCCCTTTGTGTGTTGGTTTTTGAGTAGAAACTAGAAATGGCCTTCTCCCGCATGGGAAAATCCATCATGTGCTTCTGGTAAGTGAAGGGATTATAAGTTTCATTGCTAAGAATTGCTACTTGGGGATTTGCAACAAATAAGTAATTGTAGTGAGTAATCTTGTGTCTTATATAGAATTGCAGGTAGTTTAAGTGGTGTATTAAAAAGTTGTTGCTGGGGTTTCAACTCAAATTGTATTGAGTGATAAAATTATAATGAATTTTTAAGCAGTAGCAGAGATTGACAATACTATGGAGAAATCTCATTCTTGATTTTTTTTAATAAAAATGTGTTAAGTGAGTAATCTTTGTCGGTTCTTGCTTATATTATGCAAGTATCATGTTGGACAAATTTGATATATGCACTTAAAATAAATAGGCCATCTGCATGTATTTCATCAAATTTAGCTCACTTTGACAATGGTATTGGTGAAATTGAGGTTTTCTAATTGAATGCAAGGATTGTGACAGGTAATTGATTGGTGGAGTTCTGTCTAAAGATAAGATAGTTAGGGGGAAATTGGAGATCGCTGTGTCAAGTAAAACCAGAACTATGCTTGAAGGTCTAGCAAGAGAAGGATCATTCAGACGGTTTCTCGACAAACAAAGTTCTTTCAATGAAAAATTGGATACCAAAGCTTTCTCCAATTGCAAATATTCTTATTTGCAAATGCTCAAATTAAGCTTGTACTTCGTACTTCTTACATGTTTACTTTAACAATAGATGTATCATGTAGAGTTTTGTTCCATTGTTATTTGAAATTTGTTCGTAATATTGGGTTTTAGTATGGACATCATGCATCCTAGATTATTTCAAATCCATTTTTTATGGCACACATATGGTCACTGTTTCCTATTTATATTTATGCCAACAATGAAAACTGAATGATGCAAAATCCTTGGTATTTCTTCAAGTGAACTTCAAGAAAGCTTCAATGTAGAGGCTGCTAAAAGAAGGGTTTGTGATCTAATGTAATATAAAAATGTTTCAACTTATGCAAGTAATGGCATTCCACTAATATATGGGTTCCTGAGAAAGCTTATAGCTTGAAGTACTAATGTATCGATCCATATTCTTTGTTATGCTCATGAGAAATATTTTTAAAAAAATTATCAAGGAAATAGTGGAAATTTCTCCTATCAGGAAGAGGCCAATATATGACTTGAGTAAGTCATTGTGGTTTGCATTAAGTCACTACCAGGTATATAAATTGGGGATCAAATCATTCTCCTTAGCTATCACTAACAATGTCACATTATTCAATCGCTTTGATTCATATATTAAGCTTAAAAATGCAATAAGCACTAAAAGATGTCTGTCTCCCAACAAAGGAAGAAAGTCTCAACCAAAATATGAACATTTTCCAATTTGCCATGAAATGAAGTATCAGTAAGTGTTTACAAATGGTATATTGTTTCACAAAAATAAAACCAAACGAATCAATAATTACACTTTTCTAATACACCACTCCTTTAGTGCCACCTTGAAGACTATATGTGATGCAAATACGAGTCCCTATGTTAGATGTACATTCTTCATGTCAGTGTGTTGGTTAAACTCAGGAAATCTAGGCCTTGAATTCCTTCATCATCAAAAAACCCTTCTACAATCCTCAACTTATCACCATGATCTGAATCTCCTTCACCATTCCAACTCAATAGAATCACATTGGGATTGAAGGGGTGGTACATTTGGTATAGAAGCTGAATTTGCAGGGAGTGACCGTGGACATTCATCCATGGCTGCAACACAAAATTAACAAGAAGATTAATAGAAAGAGCTGGAAAAAGAAAAGGAAGAAGAACAATATAGAAAATAGGGGGAAAAATACACAAAACTCCCTATCCATAAACTATTCCCTCAAAGCTAGAGATTTTTACAAGTCTACTTATTTAAATGAAACAATATGGAGAATATAATTCATTGTAAATGGCCAATACAAACAAATAAACACCTCACAGCTAGTGCTTGCACCAAAGGATTCAAAAAAAAGAAAACAAAAATATGTAATACTCTGGATCAGAATGCATATGAAATAAAATCTCACCAATAACATGCTCACTCAGTGATCAAAAAGATTTACAGTGCTTCAGACACACCCCACATCTAGGCTGATGAACTGAGTGGTATGAGACCTTTATGCGCTCAAAAAGATGCTCACTGATGAACTGAGTGGTATTGGTCCATCATGGTCTAGATTATGCTATCAATGAAGGCATGGGATTGAGTATGTGTGTCCTTCGTGTAGGTGACCATCTTGCAACAAGAGGTTGCGCTTGCAATTGTTATGCTAGAGGAGCCTAGAAGCTTGAAACGATTTTGTGAACTGGTAGGAACAATGAATATCACTAAATTCAAATATGTAGCTTTGACAAAGTGGCTATCATTATGTATAGTATCACAAAATACGATCAAACAACAATGTATTATAATCACTTCTTTTCCAAATTTTCTTCTTCAATTCCTTACTTTTGAACCAATAAAAGTAACTTCAAAACGCAATCTTCCACTAGAGAGCAGAATCATTGCAGCTGATATATTAGAGCAGTAGCCATATTTCTCTCAAGCATTTCATCAAACAGTTGTATAGCATACTCAAAAGCAATAATGCAATACATGTTCACTACAGCACTAGCCACATAAACATCAATTGCAAAACAATATAAAGAATATCATTAATATGCATACTGTAATTACAAGTCCAAATTTTTAATGTTTGTTTCATTTGTAAATTTCATTTTCTATGAAACAAACAAGCTCACAAGACCCAACCCCAAAAATTAGACCAAACTAGGAAATTCCTAAAGAAATTCATACAAGGAGATTACTGAAACAAAGAGCTTTTTGTGGATTTAAATAATAAAAATACTTGGATTAGAAAGAAAGATAGAAAGAAGAAGAAGAAAAAACAAACAAACCAAGCGGTGGCTATTAGACGGCGCGGTAGAACCATTAGGCACTGTCGGGACACGGGTGGCGAGAGGACGGAACGACGTGCCGCGGTGGCTGTCACTCTCTCTCTCCCCTCTCCGGTCAGACCTAAGTTTCTTTTCCTTTCATCTATCCATAGAGTTTCAAATGAAAAGGGCATAGTTTGTTTTTTAAAGCTGACGTGTCTCACGTGACCGTTAGTTTTTTAACGGTGAATTAACTGGGTATTGATTTGGCAGGTAGGCAAAGTTTATGGAGTAAATTGACCAATAAAAAAGTTCAGGAGGTGTATTGGCCACTACTTCAAAGTTTAGGGGGTGTGCGAGCATTTTTCCCCAAATTTAATTTATATAAACTTAGGGCACATTTGGTACACAAAATGGAGATTACAACTGGGATGGTAATTAATCATTAATACTAGGAATAAAATGTGTTATAATAAAAAAACTAAAATTATTCATACTTTTGGTTGTAAGTTGTAACATTATAATAAAACTCAAGATTTATATTTAGGAAATATCTTACTTATTCAATTATATATCCTAAAAAGATTTTTTTTTTTTTTTCAAATTTGAGAGAAACTGGTTTTTTCTATGAATTTTTATTTTTATAATTGTTATGTGAATATGGGAACCTTGTATATTTAGAAATATATTAATTTTAAAAATTATTACACCTGCTAAGGAATAGCTACTACAACCCTTTTAGATGAGAACAACTATTCCTCAATTTAAGGAATTATAACTGATGGGATAGTAAAAAAATTACAACTCATATTCGTCCATATGGCCGACAGGTACATAAATAAATCTTCCCCTGGTCCTGGGGCTGTTAACATGGGTGCCCAGACTAAATACTCCTTCAAATCCTGAAAAGCTTTTTCACAATCGTCATCCCACTGAAATCCCCTCCACTTCTTTAAGAGCTGATAGAAAGGACGACAACGGTCGGCGAACTTAGAGATGAACCGGTTAAGGGTGGCCAACATCCCGGTCAATATTTGTACTTCCTTCGGGTTGCTCGGGGGTTTGAGGCGTTGCACGACTTCTATTTGATCGGGGTTAACCTCTATTCCCCTGTTAGTGATCAAATACCCCAGGAATTTGCCTGCTCCCACCTTGAAAACACACTTCTACGCATTGAGGCGCAATTTATGTCGCCGAAGCGTCTCAAACACTTCCTGGAGATCCTCTGTGTGCTGTACTTCCTGCTTACTTTTCACCACCATATCGTCAATGTACACTTCAACCGTGCGCCCTATTTTATCTCAGAACATTCTCGTCATCATCCGTTGGTACGTGGCCCCAGCATTTTTTAACCCAAAAGGCATCACAGTATAATGGTAGTTGGCATCTGGGGAGATGAATGCTGTCTTCTCTTGGTCTTCGGCAGCCAGTGCAATCTGATGATACCCCTAAAATGCATCCAAAAAACTCATCCTTGAATGTCCGTACGTGGCATCCACCAACTGATCGATCTTTGGCATAGGGAACGGGTCTTTCAGACATGCTCGGTTCAAATCAGTAAAGTCTACACATACCCTCCACTTGCCGTTTTTCTTCTTCACCACTACGGTGTTTGCCAACCACTCCGGGAAGAAGATTTCCCTGATTGCCCCGGCCTCTTTTAGCTTTTCTACTTCCAACCTCACAACCTCCACATGCTCCTTGGCCGATCTCCTCGGCCTTTGCTTCTTTGGGGGGAATAACGAATCTATATTGAGCCTATGGATGATGAACTCGGGATCCACTCCGGGCACCTCGTACGGAGTCCAAGAAAACACATCCACGTTCCGTACAAGGAGCAATAGCATCTTAATCTTGTCTTCCTCCCCTATGCTTGCTCCTATCTGAAAGTACCTGTCATCGTCTGGAAATATCTTTACCTTGACCAATTCTTCGGTGTAATCGGTCCCCTTCCCCTCTGGGGATTCCTGTAATTGCTATGACGGGGCCCCTCTAGATGGGTCCTCCTTTCTGGCCCTCTCCTTCCATTGGGTTTGCGTGTTCTTCCAGCTTACAGCGGCTATCAAGCACTACCTAGCCACCTGCTGGCTTCCCCTTACTACGGCAATCCTATGCTCGATAGGGAATTTGACCTTCACATGCAGGGTAGATGGGACAGCCCCCATTGCATGAATCCACGGCCTTCCGAGGATCGCCGTATAGGTTGAAAATGATGTAACTACTACAAATACCATCACCACCTCCCTACCTTCCATGCTCACGGGAAGGAAAATTTGCCCTTCGGGAATTACCACCTCGCCATCAAACCCGACCAATGGCGCACTATATGTCGAGAGATTTTCGTTCTTCAACCTAAGCCTTCTGTATAAATCTGGATACATCACGTTGGCTCCGCTTCCCTGGTCTATCATTACTCTTTTTACCAAGAAGCCATTTATTCGAGCTGTGACTACCAAAGCATCATCGTGCGGTTGAATTGTCCCCCCAAAATCATCGTCACCAAAAGCAATAGGCTCTCATGTGAACTTCGTTCTCTTTTCGGGTGGTTGCACGTCTAAGCAACCCTCTACTGGCACTACAGTCAATACCCCATTTTTCATTACCCCGGTGACACCTCTTGGAGTAGCATGAATGACCTCGATTATCCCGAGAGGTGGTGGAAGGACATTTCCCCTCCGCTGAGTATTCTGCTCCCCTCCCCAATTTTCTGAATCTACCACGAACTCCTTTAAATATCCGGCTTTTACCAATTGTCCAAGATGATCTTTCAACACTCGGCAATGCTCGGTAGTATGCCCTTTGTCCCGGTGGTAGGTGCAGTATAAGCTTTGATTTCTCCTAGACGGGTCTCCTCCCATCTTAGTAGGCCATCGTAAATACGGCTCATTCTTGATTCGGTCCAGAATCTTGTGCACCGGCTCTTTGAATGTCACATTTACCTCCCCCATCTGTGCTATCGACTCTTGAATCCGTAAGTTCCCTCGGGGCCTGGGTGGAAAGCCACTCTGCCGAGGTCGAGTCATCATCAGGGCCATACCTTTGTTTTGCAGCCGATCATCATCCAATCGCTTATACTCTTCAATACGCCTCATGAGTTGCCTCAAATCCTCGGGGGGCTTCTTAGTTAGCGAATCCCTTAACTCGGAATCTTCGGGAAGTCCCATCGAGAAGGTGCTTGCTGCAATCTTCTCATTGCCCCCATCGATCTCATTATAAAGCTCCCAGTACCAACTGGCATAACTACGAAGGGTCTCCCCAACCCTCATCTTCATGGATAGTAATGCGTCCACCGGTTGTGGTACTCGGCTACATGTGACGAACCAGACACCAAACTCTTGGATCAAGTCGGCAAAACTGTGAATGGAGCTTTTCCTTAACCCGTTGAACCATCTTAAAGCAGTGGGCCCAAGCTTGAAGGAAACACTTTGCACATTAGCGCGTCGTTATGGGTGTGTAGAGACATCATTTGGATGTAATAGCTGACATGCTCTACTGGGTCCGTTTTTCCATCATAGGAATTGAACGGTGGTCGCGTAAATCTGCTTGGCATTGGGGCCCGCTCAATTTCATATGAGAACGGCGGTCGAGCAGCGCGGCGTAAGGCATGGCTCATCGCATCCATGGCAATATTGTGGGGCCGTCGTTCCTCGGGAGAACCTGAACCCCAGTCAACATGCTCCCGTGAATGAGAACGTTCCCGACGATGGCGGGGTCCTCGCGAGCGTGAGCGATCCCTGTGTCGGTGGGGGCCAGACTGATGAGATCTTGCTTCATGGTGATCCCCTACACTGGCCGAGCCTTCTCCTCTTTCCCGGTGGTCTCTCCTTCATCAGTTTCTTGCTTCTAACTCCAAGTCCCTGACCAATCTACACAAACGCTCTAGCTCCTCGGCCCTCTGACCCCGTTCCTCGTCCCTCCTGTCTGAATGATTGTGTTCTGAATTACCGGAGATCGTCCGGTACGTTTGGAATGATTTGTCTCCAAGGCCGGATTGCTCTTCCTCCTCATGCTCCCTATCCTCACGTCTTTTCTGCCTTTGCTCCCTCCAGGTGGATCCCCGTGAAGACCCCCTAGAACCACTTTCAGCATAACTCCCTGACGGGCCTCCAGACATCTTCCCGGGCGCGTCTCAACAGAACCACAGCTTTGTAGGAGAGCCCCACGGTGGGCGCCAATTGTACATGCCCAAAATGAGATTAACGGGCTAACACTCCTTTGGGCTCACAACCTATTTGTATCGTGGGCTTTGGGTTTCCTATTTGGATGGTTCCTCACACTAAGGCCACAAGACACCCTTTCTTCCTTTCTACTCTGTTTCTGCTCTCAATTTTCCAACCCCTTTCTCTTATCTAGTTCTCATATTTATAGCCCAAAAATTAGTGGGCAGGTTATGATTACTCCAATAGTTAGTGTAATAGGAGGTCCAATGTTTTTGATTGTAAGTGGTGTTAGGTGGAGGTGGCTTTGGAAATGGTTCCTGCTTCAGTAAATATGCTCGGCAGCGATATCCCCCAAGGCACTGCCAGGCATAAAAGAGACGATTAACCGAGAGCATTTCTTCTTGATCGGGGGACCTCGGTAAGTTCGGTTGTTGGCTTCAGACAGGTAAGTTGGGCCTACGGTACCCTTTGCCGTACATATGTTGTGGGATATGTTGATGGGTCAGGGTTTAATACCCATGTGGGCCTGGGGTATCTCTGCGCCGTACAATATATATATATATATATATATATATATATATAGAAATCTCATGTGTGACAGAATGTGGTTTTGTTATATGACTCATTCTTTGAGATTTTTTTCATTTAACCTTCCACTTTATATTTTAATTAGTGTCCTGTGTTTTCTACCTTTCTTTTTCCTAGTGTATATATCAAATAAGTATTGAATTTCAAGGCTACACAATAAAAGGTAACCTTCTTCTTCTCTTAAGGACAATAATATATTCAACCAATTAAAGGTAATTAACTAACTGACATACACATATACTTTTCCATTGAAAAAAAAAAAAAGAAAAAAAAGAAGAAAAAATGAAATAGAAATTAATCATGCGTATCTAATAGTAGTTACAGGAAATTATTAGCTGAGTATGAAACACTTAGAAACCTACCTTGCAAGGCACGTATATTTTCTAATTAAAATTTTAAAGTACAAGTTACGTAATATGAACTCAATCAAATTACTAATAGTGATCAAGTTTTGACGAATTATATCTTGAAAAACAATAATTAAGTGATAGGATGGACCAAAGAGCCTGCTATTTGAAATAAAATGCTTCTATGCTGAACTCCGAGGGGCAGCACAATCAGCTAGAAAGTTACGAATTCGAATATTTGATTCTCATTCACAAAATAAAAAAAATCTTGTACAATGTTGATAGCAATTCTTAAAATCTTGCACCCCTATTTGTAGTGTGATCTCACTCTCTCAAACAGAAAAATAAAAAAATCATGTCATTCTTGCAATCATGTCATTATCATAAATTTACGCAGTAGCATCGTCCATGTACATAACACATGGACGATTCACACAAGTTTGAACAGTAGGGTCGTCCATGGAAAAAGTACATGGACGACTCACATAACACCGTCAGAAAACCAAGTCTTCCATGGACGAAGTCCATGGACGACCACTGATGACTTGCATAATTTATCACTTCTCAACTTTAAACTTTAGTCTAATTTCATTTATTTTTTGTTGATTTTAGATTTCATTATTGTTATTTAAATTTTATTGCAGAAAAAAAGAAAAGAAGAAAAGAAGGAGGCGCTGAACCACAAACAGGAAAAACGTTTTGGGCTGAAAAACGTCTTGGGCTGAAAAAATGTTTTGGGCTGAACTGAAAAACGTTTTGGGCTGAAAATATGTTTTGGGCTGAACTGAAAAAGGTTTTGGGCTGAAGAGAGAAATGTTTTTGGGCTGAAGAAAAGGGCAACACGTGAACTGAAGCAAAAAAGAAAGAGGCGCTGGACAAAATGGACAAAGGGAAAGAAAAAGAGAAAAGAGGCTGAAACAGAAAAAGAGGAAGAAAAAAAAAAGCGGCGCTGAAGCAAAAAAAGAAAGAGGGCTGAAACAGAAGAAAAGAAAAGAAGAAAAAGGGGAGGCGCTGAAGGGCTGAAACAGAAGAAAAAAAGAAAAAGAAAAGAAAAGCTGAAACTTGCAGTAGAGGCTGAACTGGGAGGACTGAGACGAGATATATTTTCAGCATTTATTTTTCTTCGAATCTCCTCAGAAAAATGATGGTGAATTCGTTTATGTTGAATTTTATTTTTAGCATGAACTAAATTTTCTTTATTCTAGGAAAACGATGTAATCTAGTTCCGAACTATGCTTGCTTTTCTATGTTAATTTGAACAAATTCTCTTCATGTTTGTCTGATTTATTCTAAGCTTATTGCTTCTAATTAACTGGCCATTAATTAGATGATTTTAATCTTGTGATTTGCTGTCGAAAGAGGGAATTATAGGATAGATCTTGAATATTTCAGAATAGGTAAATATAGAGATCGAAAGACTTGTATGAACCTATGTAGTATTAAAATCGTTGGTCTTAATGCTTTCTTGCTTTATTAAATTGCATACTCTTGTGTAAAATGATGAATAAGAATGTTTCCATTTGACTGTCGAAAGAGGCTTTTGGAAGAGTTTGGAGATTGCTAACAAATAGAGAGAATTAAATTCAATTAGCTAGATGAGTAAAGCATGGTGAGGGATTAGGTGAAATCGATTTCCTAGAAGTTTCTTTCCCATTAATTTGATCTTTGAACAACATCTTTCTTTTCCTTTGCACATTTTCTTTAAATTGATTTTATTTTAAATTCCAATTACAAAAAAAACCTTAGTGACTTCTCTAGATAAAATCGAGATTATTATAATTTTGGTATTTGTCAAAAGTAAGCTACCAATCCCTGAGGACGATACTCTTCTCATCACTTTACTATAAAACTACGATACTGTGCACTTGCAGTTTTGCACTGATCAACCACATGACACTCAGAAACTCTCAGTACGAAAGATTCGAATCTTAAAACCTTGAAACAGTTACTCAACCCGAATTCATCGCCATGGATTCCTCTTAAGTACATAACTTCCATCAACGGTTGTAACTCCTATAGCCGTTGGGGAAGTTATGTCTGAACTCAAGAGAATTTTCTCAAATCTTGGGGAAGTTACCAAGCCAATAACCGCTCCAAGGTCCTCTATATAAAGGACCAGTCTGAATCAAAATGAGGCAAGTATTCTGAGATTTCTCTTTCTAAAAGTTAAAAAAACTCTTTTCTAGGAAGAAACTAACTTAGCCATCGGAGGGTGTTTGGCCGGTCTACACCGGTCCCCTTTGATCGTGTATTCATCTTTGTAGGCCTTCGCAACCACCAGTAGCCCACCGAAGCCGAAGCATTCAGCCTACTGATTCCGTGCAGCATCAATAACTATTACATGTAATAAATATGCAACCAAGTAATCGAATAGTTGTTCCACATGAATAGTCTTTCTATTATAGGACCTATTACAACATACCAAACATGCCTTTTGTCGTTATGCCTTAGATTGGTGGGAACAAACATAATTTCATAGAATCTAACAAGGTAAAGACAAAATTCATTAATGACCAAGAATGAAAAAGATGCTTGCAAATAAATTTTCCCCCTAAATTATGGTATAATTTTGTCATATATAAAGCAAGATTATTGGTCAAAAATTTTAGACTCAATAAATTATATTGATGAGCTCTACCTTCAACCATCAAGAGAAGATTAATATTGGGGATGAACAATATGAAACTGAGTTTTGAGAAAATTATTACAATAAATAATATGTGGTGTTCAGTCTTTAAAGATTTTAAACTTTTTACATATTACATCAAATTATATAAGTACCAATTTGCATGGAACCAAATTGGTACGTTTCAATGATGGAACCAAAATTTAATTAAGTTACATAATATATCTTTTGAAATTTGACACGTAAAGAAAGAATTTTTATGAAATTATACATGAACTTGTATTTTAAATATATGGAATAAATTAAACCATTTTTTTCATTCATTTATATGTGCACATTTTTTTGAACTATGATATG
>JARYZH020002843.1:0-13380 GCA_030021035.2 Notholithocarpus densiflorus
AAAGACTACATTCGGTGTGTGGCTGTCCATCCTACCCTTCCATATGTGCTGACAGCTTCTGATGACATGCTTATAAAGCTTTGGGATTGGGAGAAAGATTGGATATGTACTCAAATCTTTGAGGGACATTCACATTATGTGATGCAAGTTGCATTTAACCCAAAGGATAACCTTAATTTTGCAAGTGCATCACTTGATGGTACCATAAAGGTATTATAAGGTTCATCGGTCACTACCTTGTTAACTGCATTTTAAGGTTTCAATACTTGTGTGACACCCCATGATTTGGTAATGGTTAATCCTGTAGATATGGGATATTTCCTCCCCTGCTCCAAATTTTACATTGGATGGCCATTTGAAAGGTGTGAACTGCGTTGAGTACTTCACAGGCGGCGATGAACCAAAAATCTTAAGTGGTTCTGATGATTTTTCTGCTAAGGTTTGCAACCTAGTGCTCTTCATTTTGAGTTATGCAGAGAGTTTAATTTCATATGCTTGTGTCAGTGTGGGTAAAGATTTGAATCCATTCATTGAAAAATTCTCTATGAACAGGTGTGGGACTCTCAAAGCAAAAGTTGTTTGCAAACACTAGAGGGCCACACACACAATGTTACCTCAGTATTTGTTCATCCCGAGCTTCCCATAATTATTACTGGTTCCGAGGACGGGACTATTCACATATGGCATGCAACAACCTATAGGTAAGATCTGTATGATTGAAAATTTCCACATTCTATGTTCAGTAGGCTGACAGATTTTTCCATCAAATTCTCTTATATTGCTTTTGAAGAAGACTTATTTTATGTACTTGCCTTTTATCTCTACTAGAGCCCTGGTAGTTGTTGCACATGTACCTATAAATTTCTTTGAATTTTATTTGAAACTTTAGTAAGACTTTGGTTAATTCGTCTAGTTTTGGTTTCAAAGCTTCTATATAAATCTGATTAATTTGCAGGCTTGAGAACACATTAAACTATGATCTTGGAAGAGTTTGGGCAATTGGATACAAGAAAGGATCAAACCAGTAAGATTCTTGATTTTTCTTCATTTATTTTTTGGGTGTGTGTGTGTGTGTTCAGAGTTGCAGGAGATTTTTAGATCACTATTAGATAATGTAAACATGTGAATGAGTCATTGTATTATCAATTTTCTGCCTATAGCATATTGAAATTTATTTATTTTCTAGTGTGGAAGTGTAAGAAAAACTGTTTTCTGCATGCCAGTTTTAAAATTAAATACTACTACATTCCGTTTATTCCTTACTGATATTCCTACTCCCTACAGGATTGTATTTGGTTGTGACAATGGAACTATTATGGTCAATATGAAAAGTACTTGAGGTTTTCTGAACCTACAAGTTGAGGTGGAAGAGTTGGAGGAATTGATTCATCTACTACTGCTGCTACAAATAGTATATCGGGTGTTCTGTATGAATAATTCTATCTTCGAGTCGAAGAGGAATACTAGAAAAGGAAGAATTTGAATAATCACTAGTGTTGTTTTACTACTTACTGTTATGGTTATATGTTCTGGCTTGGTTATAACTATGTAATGTCACTAGAATAAACTTCAATGGCATGGATCTATCTTTGTCTTCAGAGTGGAATAGTACAGATCGTGAAAATTATTCAGTCACATATATACTTTCATCTAATTAAATAAGTCCTCTAGCTAACATCTGCAAGTAAAAAAAAAAGAATCACATTAAAAGCTGATGGAAGACTTCGTAGTGGAAACATGGTAGGCACCTTATGAGCATTGCTATTATCAGAATTTTTTCTGGAACAACTGCTCAAATTACATGAATTCGCTCTTCATTTAATCTCAGATGCACTATTTTCCACCTACACACATAGACAAATACCAACAAAAAGAAACGTTGTCAATGTATAACAATTATTTAATCAGCGAGCCTGTTCTTAATAAATAAAATGGAAGAATTGATTAATGCTGCATACACTAAATGTTATTGGTTGCTTCAAAGAAATCAAGGCCTCTAAGTTTGATAAAATGGGTAAATTTATAGGGAGTCCTAACCTCCTTTGCTTAGGTGCTTCTTTGGAGAATAAAAGATGGTTAAGATTCTGCAGACTGTAGTGGAGCATTCGGCATAAGCCAAACCTTATTTGTTTCAGCTAAAATATCTTAAAAGAGTGTTATATTAGGTCTATATAATTGCCAATCCTAAAATATTACCTTTACAAACATAAAAGTATCCAACTATAACTGCATATGGATATGAATAATTTCCAAGTAGTAAATGGTAATAGTAAACTGTCCACATCAATATCAATATATATATATAAAAGCAGAGACCTCATGGGAAAATTATTGTGTACTCCCGGAGTATCATAAATGCGTACTCCCTCATCTCACATGAATGGTGGGTCCCACTAATTAAATTCATGGTGGGACTCACCATTTATGTGAGGGGGGGAGTACGCATTTATGGTACTCCGGAAGTATCTAATAATTTTCCATGCGAGAGTGCATAAGGTCCTGTCAAGTGGCACTCTAATTTTGCATTTAGCATTTTTTTACCTCTTTCATTAAGTTTTTTTTACTGTTACCCAAAAGTTCACATTAACTTATTTAACTATTATCTCATTAATTGCCTAAGCTTACCTTTCACTATTCTTCATGTCTTTTAGCATACCCACTGTTTTAGTATTTAAAAAAAAAAAATATATATATATATAATAAGTAAAGACTAATAATAATAACTAACGAGATAAGGCTCTAGAGAAAGATAGAGAGACACAAAAAAAAAAAAAAAAAAAAAATCCTATTGGTCTACTTGAATTTCAAATAATCTATATATCTAATAATAGGTGAAGTTGAGAGAAACTCAAATTAGAATTCTAAATTAGAGTTCTAATTTTGAGCCATGTGTCCTAAATTATTTATTCTTAAAAAGTTTTATTTCTTAATTTTGGAATCAAATGTGGGACCACATCATAAATATTCATCTAAGTGAGTCATTAAGTACAAAAACCAAAGAGTCTAGAATAAATGAATTGTAAAAAAAAAAAAGTGATTCACAATAATTTTTTTTTAAAAAAATACATGGATAATTTACATTTTATACCTAATAATATCCATACAAATTTTTTTAAAGAGTTAACAAAATATTAAATAGACTATCAATAGTATTTAAATTATATATATAAGAATTATATTATGCATCTTATTGTATATCTTTAAGTGTATCCATGCATATGCATGGGGTTACAAGCTAGTGCTAGTAATATGCAAATTCTCATCCTTCTATCTGCTTGCTTAACTATGACAATCAATTGTGTTATCTGCAAACCAAAAATGTTGCTGTAGAAATTAATGGATCAAATTTGTCTCTCTCCTTAACATGCCTTCTAGCAGCAAAAATAACAAACTTGTACCTAGTCAATTATAGGTACTACTAATTAGAATTGAGATAATTAATATATCAATTTTTAAAAATGTTACACAATTAAAGAATAAATGTGGAGAGAGGAAATCGTTGTCAAGTTCCCAACTCGAGAAAGGGTTTTTGAGGATAGTTAATCATGGGGAAGAGACTTGTTCCAAGAATGAAAGATCTACATACTTCACACGAGACCAAACCAATGGGTTGGTTGGAGGTTCTCCTAAGAGCAAGTGAGATAATGTGTTGATGAGAGAGCAAATTCTATAGAGTAAAGGTTTATGATTTCAAACCTTAACCTAGAACAATGTCTGCCACAATTAACATATAAGATGAAATGAGTTGCAAAGAATAAGAGCATAGGGTGGAGATATTGGCTTGGATTTCAAGCCAGGCTAGTGGACATATACACAGTAGTACACTCATGGTTACAACCTGAAGAGGGAGAAAATTGGAGGTGACGGATCGATTTAGATGGACTTGACAGTGCGAGACAAATGGGCTAATAGTGAACGGATCCGATGTGAACGGACCCATGGTGGACGAATCGAAAGGTCATGCGGCACTCAACTGGTCATTGTGTGGTCTCCAAGAAACCCTAAATGGAAACGACTTGCGTCTCACGATTAACCCTAGTCTATAGAGTCCCAATATGAATAAAATTCTAACACGAGGAGGATTCTGGAAGATACCCACATTAATGAAGATCTTCCTTATAAGGAAAAGACTTGTTGCGCAAGCATAGGAGTTTGGCTCTACACTACTATAAAAACCCAAAAACCCTCAGAAAACAAGTACGCATAATTCACCCCAGCTCTGGCACTCTAGAGTTGTGAAGGAGTTCTAACTTGACCTTCGAAGGGTATTTGGCCGGCACCACACCGGTGCTCTCTGTTAGGTCTTTTCTTTTTGTTGCGCATGTATTGTTTCGAGTGTGCAAAGGCTGTGTGGCTCACTGGTGATTTTTCGGCATCATCACAACCTATTAGGAGTCTCTAGTACAGTCATGTCTCATGGTAAATTTGATGGAGCTCTTAATTTATTTGCTTATTTTTGAAAACATGTTTTGCAAATATACTTTCAACTGGTATTATTATTTTTAGCACATGTTGTGAGTGATACTAGTAGCTATACTAATTTTCATATGGAAGAATATGTATAACTTTTAAGCAAAAATTTATATTTGTTGTGAAGGTGGACATTGTATATTACGTACAAATTTTTTTTTATGTATGTTTGGAGACAACGGAACCAATGCCTCCGAAACAATCAATTAGTCAATAAATATAAATATAAAGAAATAAATAAGTATAGACATCATGTAGAAGAATATGAGGTTTTACCTTGTGATGCATTCTTTAAGAAGAAAATTAAAATACTCTTAAGCCACATCAAAGATGATAACAAATTAAAAAAATAGGGACTTTTTGCTTCTTTTGTTTAATATTTCAAGATTTATCTAATTAAAGATTAAAGATTCTTCATAAAACTCTTTGTTTCCATTCAACGTTTCAAAACTTTTTCAATTAAAAAATAAGGACTATTTGTTTCATTTAGATCAATGTTCCAAAACTTTCCCTCTCTCACACACACACGCAAAAAAAAAAAAAAAAAAAAAAAAAAAAAAAAAAAAAAAAAAAACCTCTTTCAATTTTTATTCACTCTTTTCACATTTCACACTTTTAGGGCATGTTTGGTAGACTGTAATAGGCGTTGTAATGTAATAGTTATTTCTATAGTTTAGTTTTCTTTAGTTTGATTATGTTTTTATTACAAGAAATAGTCATCCCTTATAAATAGCTATTCTTCAAAATGAGGAATAACGATTCCTCTTTAAAAGGTTGTATATTAGCTATTCCTTAGTAAGTGCAATAATTTCAAAACTTAATATATTTCCAAATAAACAAAATTTTCATATACATCTAACAATTATAAAAATAAAAAATCATAAAAAATAACGCATATCTTTCTTAAATTTAAAAATAACAATTTTTAAGGAGATATAATTGTATGAGTAAGATATTTCCTAAAATAAATGTTAAGTTTCATTATAATGTTATAACTCACAACCAAACTAATGAATATGTTTAGTTATTACATTACAACACATTTTATTCCTAGTAATACAGATTACAATTCCTGTCCTAATCTCCATTCAATGTACCAAACGTACCCTTACTCCTTTATATATACCTGCCTATGACCTTTCATGTCATCTCATCTCAAATATACCAAACCAAAAAAGATTCCATTTACCTTTTATGGCATCTAGCTAACTCCAACATTGTCATCCCGCTTGATCTTTACTCGTATGAGTTGGCTATAATCAAGGAAGAAGGCGCTTGCATTTTTTATTCAGTGACAATGATTTTTGGTTTTGATGTTGAGGTTGGATGTTATGAGTTTTGTAAAAGTTGTGATTGACTTTAGGTTTTGGGATTTTTTGGTGTGAGAAAGCCATAAATGTATTTTGTTTTAGAACTAAAGAGATAGAAAGAAACCTTCAAATTGAATATTGATGAGATTAGTTGTTTTTTAACTACTATTTTTTAACTACTAAAGCGATAGAAAGAAACCTCAATAACTACTATTTAGTTTGGTATCAATACGAGCCATGACGATAAGACCAAAAGAAAATTATGATTTTAAAATGTTTTTCATTTTTTTTTTGGATGTGGAAGTCTAGCTAAAGGTAATTAAATCTTGATAAATGGAAGTGTTTTTAGACAATTTTTCTTTGTTTTATCACATTCGATCTATTTTTCGGTACTTGCAAATGATTTTTTTTTTTTGGCAAAAATGCAAAACTGATCTTCTAACTTTCACTCTTTTTCATTTCAGTTCTCTAACTTTTAGTTTTGTCAATTCAATCTTCTAACTTTCAATTTTTGTCAATGTAGGATTCCATTAAACCCCAGTTATGGGCTGCCATTAATGTCACTAAAACGACGCCGTTTTCCCTTTTTTTTTTTTTTTTTTTTAATTTCGGAATTAAAAGAAAAATCTGTAAAAAAGAAAAAAAGAAGAAGAAAACATTTAAGGGGAACGACGACGTCATTCCCCTTCCTCTGAAATCAATGGCCTTGTAAACCTGAGACCCTTGAGCAACACCGAAACTACTCATATCGGATTTGGAATATCCATAGTCGCCGGAACGAGGGTCTTTGGGTTGCGCATTCAGCTGCCAGTACTGAGCTATTATGTCCAGTTTATGGCTCGAGTTCTGAGCTAACCAGCGAAACATATCCCCTAAGCCAAAAACCCAAAATCAGTATATACTTTTTGACACTTGTAAAAACAAAACAACATGTTAATGTATGATATTATTACCGGTGGAGAGGACACCAGAGACTCGAGATAAGTCAGTTTTGATTTCAGGGGAAGGGGAACGACGTCCCTTAAATGTTTTCTTTCCTTTTTTTTTCTTTTTTTTTTTCTTTTTTTTTACAGATTTTTTTTTTCTTTTAATTCCTAAATTAAAAAAAAAAAAAAAAAAAGAATAGAGAAAGAGGAAAACAGTGTCGTTTCAGTGACATTAACGGCAGCCTATACCTAGGGTTTAACGGAATCCTGCATTAATAAAAATTGAAAGTTAGAGGACTGAATTGACAAAATTGAAAGTTAGAGGACTGAAATGAAAAAGAGTGAAAGTTAGAGGGTCAGTTTTGCATTTTTTCCTTTTTTTTTTTTGTTTTTTTTTGTTAAGATAATGAAATGGGTGTTTGAAATTTGAGGCTCGGTATTTGGTAGTGAAAATGGAGTAGTTGAGGAAGTGTAATTTTAGAATATGAAAGTATTTTATGCTTTGAATTTTGATTTATAGATTTCAAAATCATTTTATTAGTTTAAAAAATAAAGTATAAAAATATTATAATATTTTAGTCTCCTAGAAATGTCAAAAAACTTGACGGATTATAACCTTGGAAATCTAGATCAGTACAACAATTCTACATAATATTTAGAAACCGATTCTATGACAATTTTTTTTAATATAAAATATGAAAATTAAGAAGAATGATTTGCAAAGCATTTAGAAATATTTTGAGAAAACATAAATATTATACAACAAAATGAGTATTATAAATAAGTCTAGAAAGACAAAAAATTATTTAAAAAAATTTGCAAAGTAAACATTGCATTGCGTTATTTAATTTGATAAAATAGACAACTTTGAGAAAGTCTAACCTCTAACAACATATGAGTATTCTAATTTTTAAACTAAATTATTAAGAGAAGTATTACGTCCACAAAATTTTTATACTTTTACAACAAATTCTAAGTAGTAAGTTATTATTGGTTGTTATAGATGGAAAAAAAATTGTAATTTAAGTGTTGTGAATTCAAATTAAAACAATAATAATTTACCGCTTAAAATTTATTATGAAAATATTTTGGATAGTTCTCTAAACATTTTAGTAAAGGAATGTTTAATATCATCTTCCTTCTAAAAATTAGGACTCAAAATATAGAACTTCACATCTTCAAAATAGTAACTTTTACATAACATCATATCGTACATGAATTGGGAAGCTAATAATTCCTTTTTACACCTTGTATTGCATATATAGTAAAGGAATCTAGAATTGAACCAAATAATATCTCCTCACACCTACTACAAGGCATTTCCTATAAATAACATTTCTTTTTATGAACAAAATAAGGCGCTATATATACTTCAAACGTCCAGTGCTAGTGAGGTCAAGGCTTGAGTTTGCTTCAAATTTTTGTAACATCAAATTTCAAGAAAGGAAGAAAGGGTGTTAACCATGGAAGGAACTGCTTTTAAAAGGGTTGGGCTAATGCTTATGGTTCTGGTTTTGCTTTCAGCGACGGAAGTGCAAGCCGACTTCGCTTGTGATTTTAAATGTGAGTTAAAGTGTCTTTTAGTTAGAAAACTTAGGTCAGTTTGTGTTGATAATTGTTTGAAAAAATGTGAGAAGCCGCCACGGACAAAGGATCTACATGACTCGACTGTGCGTCTTCGTGGCATTCAAACTTGAGCACTGGTATGTAATCGTTAATACTTTTAAATTGCTACTCATACATATTCCACATTTAGCATTCAAAATGCTCTAATCTCCCGTTCATTTTCCCCCATAAAAGAACATCAATTCACCCAATTTATTTATATTTAAGTTAAACTTAATTTACACTCTTTAAATTTGGATAAATTGTTATTTTAGTTTCTAAAATTTACCTTATTTGTCAATTTTAGTAAGAAAATTTCAAGAATGAACGTGAATATTAAGGACTAAAATGATAAAAGAATAAATTTTATGGATGAAAATGATTATTCAGACAAATATAAAGATTTTAATTTGAATTCTAATATTTATATTTATACTTAATTATTAAAACCTACTCAAATGCATTGAAACATTCGTTATGTTTTTTGGTTTATTTTCGTGATATTAATCTAACATATGTTTCTATTTCATATGCAGAAAATTGAAAAAGTGGGAGACTTCGCTGATTTTTGGTCAAAGATCTACAGAAAGTCAAATTATATATGTTCGTCATTATTGTGTTTTTTTTTTTCCTTCCCAGAAAAGAATTGTATCTTTTCTACCTTGAATTACTTAATAACCCTCCGCTCCCCTTCCAGTAAAATTTGTTTGTGATGAATGTACTTTGAGGGAGTTATTTGAATTATGTCATGTACCCTTTGAATTGTATTGTAAAATCTTAGAATTGAATAAAACATTTGTATCAAATAAGTATCGGAGTATTCAACTAAAAAAATGGACATATATAATGTCTGATTTGCCATCATCAAGTTTGAAAGTTAGGGAACTGTATTTATTTCTACTAAAATATCGTGGTATTCAAATCCATATGTTTTAATGCCAAAGATTGTTTTTTATGTATTGCTTTTATTTAAATAGTAATGATCTTTTCTTGCTATATTTCCAAATATAATTTTTAGCATAATTTGGTTTATTGTAGCATAATTTCCTAAATGATACTAATAGTGAAAATACTTTCCATCCAAATGAAGGTTAGAATGATGATAAAATAATTGGACTTTACAAAAAAGGAATAACTCTAATAATAATATTTTCCTTAGTGAAAGTCAAATTGTTGTTTAAAAAAGTTTTTATTTCAATCCAAATTATACCGAGGATCTTATTTATTATTGGAAAATATATTTCCAAACTAAGCCCTAGTGCTGATGTAAAAAAAAATGGTAAAATTTATTTTCTCATTCAATGAGAATTAGGTCAAGATGTACACAAGGAAAAAAAAATGTAAAAGTTTGTTGCCTAATCAAGAAATCACAACCATTAAGCCTATATGACAATAAATAAATTATTGAATTTAATTTTTCACATTAATGTCAATCACTAAATTTGAAAAATAATTTCAAAAAAACATTGCCTAAACACATACATACATTAACTTGATAAAGAAAAAGACATTAATATTTATCATCATAAAAAGTGGAGATCCTTCCAACATGGATGTTTAAAAATAATAATAAAACCATGGCTCCAACGCTCATATCAATTTCTGGTTCTTGCTATTTTCAAGTTATCATGTGATAATCTCGGCTCTTTTATGTTAAGGTAGAAAAAAAAAAAAAAAAAAAAAAAAAAAAAACCATATACCTCTCTTCTTCACTTATGAGTTTTCCAATGGTGAAAGCTGGTGCCTTAAAATCCATAATTTAATTATTTTCCTTAAGTCATAGCATCTCTGATTCAACAATCCATTATAAGTACTTTTCCTTATGCAAATCCTTAAATATGGAAGCTCAAGCCAAAGAATGTCGTCATGGCCCTTTTCAATCTCTTAACACGCCTAAATAATCTTCATATCATTTTTGAAACAAAACCAACCCATTCAATACTTAATTTCCTTTTAACACACACACAGAGAGAGAGAGAGAGAGAGAGAGAGAGAGAGAGAGAGAGTTAAAAAATTGTTGAAAAATGCAATGCTCTCATGCAGTAGGTTTCAATGAAAGAAGAATTTCCTTGACATCAGAAGAAGGTGGAATGCTTGCAGAGAAGGGGTAATACTGCCAATGGGCTAAGCATGGAAATATTTTTTTGATCTTTCCCCAACCTTATCTGTTCGAAAATTTATACATTTACAAAAAAAAAAAAAAAAAAAAAAAAAAAGACCTAAAAAGACCAAGAATTATTAATGAAGAAAAAACACCAGTTTTCCCACAAAACTATTCCACCACGGCCTCATCATGGTTTTGGATCCTCCACCGCAAGCACAGGCATCTTCTCCCTTTGCACCCAGCTGGGTTTATCATAGCCTAGGCAATTCAGCTGTTAGCAGGGCATTGGACAGTGTGGACTGGAGTCGTGGAGAAGAAGGTGAGTTTAGAGAGAGGAGCTGTTCAGGTTTAGACTTTAGAGGGAGAAGCGTTGATTTTAGGGAAATTAATGTGGGGGCAAGTGACTCGTTTATTTTTAGACAGAATATTGATGAGGTGGCATTTGTGTATTTTTCACCATTAGATCCTATATAGATTTATGGTTTAAAAAAGGTGTAACTCTTATAGAGTTACACAACTTACACTAGGTGTAACTCTTATAAATTTACACATTTTTTACACCATAGATTTCTAGTTAATGTATTTGCCTGGAATGCATGAACCAATGGAAAACTCAGTTCTTCCGTGCGCATGGCATCCCCCCACAACTTCCTCTTAGTTGTACTTATCAATCAAAGTTGTCACCCATTGCATTGAATATCCCACCTACTCCTTTGACTTTCTAGAAAGGCATCTTTCATTTGTAGCTAAAGTCAAATACTTTTTTGAGTTATAATGGCCAAATTAAGCTAAACCTCTGCCCAATGAACTCTTTTAGGTTCTTGTCAGAGGACATGGTTTTACCCAACAGACGAAGGACGTCCTCACTTAGGAGTCCCAGACCATGTCCACTATAAAAGAACACCAAAGCATAGCAGAACACCAATAGGCCCTGAATAGGCAGAAGACCATGAGCAGACAAAGAAACTCATGAATAGGTGCAAGAGCCCACTAATGAGTATGAAAGCCCATTAATGAGTGCACAAGCCCATAATTGCAAAAGGTCACTAATGGGCAAACCCAACTCTATTCATTACTCTATCGGCCTTGAAAACCCAATATCTAGCAAGGCTCAAACCTAATAGCAAAACTTGGGCCTAACAAATTGCAAAAAATAGGTCAGACTCATCAGTTAACAAGGTAGCTTAAGTCTTATATTCAGCTCTAAAGAGTCTTGTAGCTTAATGACATTGATTAGCAATTCTTTAATATAAGAGAATTTGCGTTTAAATCGCTCATCTTCCACTTTTAACTGATGAGAGGGGGAGGGGGGGGGGGGGGGGAGTCCCATATTATACTTGTCCCTAACTAACAAGCAAGTGGTCACACTTGTAACCATCAAGTCAACCCAAGCATTTAAGGAAAGACAATAACTGTCAATTTCAGAATTCTCGCCAAAGAATGATTGTTATCTCAACTTTACCATAAAACTAATAACTAAAAATCAAGAAACGTTTAGTGTTTTAGTATAAATTGGGTTCCATGCATCAATTATGGTAAACGAGTGATTAATCTCCTATTCCTTGAGTTTCATTCTAAAAATAAAGGAATAAAGTTTTCTTACAAGCTAGTATAAAGGAAAGTTCCTCCAAACCCCACTATGTGACAAGTGACAACTCAAAAGATTATTCACATGTATTTTTAGTCACATAACTTTTGTTCATATAATATTACATCATTTTAACTAGAGGGTCCTTAACAGCTCAATTTTGACGAAAATTAATGGGAGGATTGAATTGAACAAAGTTGAAAGTTATGAGATTGAATTGAACGAAAGTGAAAATTAGATGACTATATTGAATTTTAAAGAAAGTTGTACATTATGTTTAATTTGTAATTTAGCTTTATTTTTCTAAAAATTGCAACTTACATATAGTAGGTTTTGAATAAATATTTATTGTTCAATTATGATATTATTAATACAATTTTTCTTTAATGTACATATAATCTCTAATTAATGCGTATATCACACAAATATTCTATCAAAATTTTGGCCAGCATTGAAATAATAGTCAAACAAATGACGAGTACTTTTTTTTTTTTTTTGAGTAAAGAAAGTGGAATACTTTTTAATTAAAGAAATTTAAGATTGACATCCAAAATTGCTTCCTCCAAGCTTATAAAGTTATAATAACAAGACAAGATGAGAAAATACAAGCACAGACAGTATAAAAAATTTATTTAAAACTCTAGTAGTTGGTTTAGTGGTATTTATGCTTTTATGATATTCATGACATTCTGAGTTCGAAATTTATTGCTAGTATTTTAGGGTCATTAGTGCCTATGTGGGATAGAAGCTGACTGCATACGCTCGAGAGAATAATCATATACTCAAAGAGGTTCAGATACTATTGTTTCTCAAAAGAAAAAAAAAAAATTTACTATTAATTTCTTCTTAACATGTGTATTATTCAAGTTGTATTAGTATCTTACAAGTTTGTCTGACTTAATCTGTGGAATAAGTATAAATAATAATCCCAAGTATTCGGTATTCCCAACCCTTTTGTACCATAAGGTCAAAGTAAAACACATGATAAGGCAAATAAAGTCAAAGTGTAAAGTGTGTACAAAATCAATCTTTACCGTCCATCCTAATGCGTAAGAATAATAACGGGTAGGGGTGCATTGGATGACAGCATGGGGAAGACTCTTGTGAAACTCAATCTCTGCCGTCCATTCTAACATGTAAGAATAATCAACGGTTTGGAATCGTAGGATGACAACATAAGAAAAGTCATAGAATATGGATGACAGCATGGGGAAGACTTTGAACGATGCATGAACTGAACACGCAGTTCCTTAGCTGGAAAGCTTCCCCTAATATATATATATATAGAGAGATACACTGCTCCATATTCTTACACACAAATTCGATACATCCAATATTTTACAAGCAAATATTTTCTACCATTGCCTTCGTCTTAAC
>JARYZH020002844.1:0-13378 GCA_030021035.2 Notholithocarpus densiflorus
ACAGCAAAAGCAGCAATATATATGGCCAACTTGATCCTTTTCTTTCGACGGAGCTCCTCAGATGTTAAAGTGGCAGACTCTTCATCACTTCTGGGTTGCTTAGTTGCTGGTGCCATGGGGTATGCCTGCTGGTTCGTTTTCTCTGCCATTTTCTTCTCTTGGAACAGTGAATACAAAAGCTTTTTCTGTTTCTTTACGCTCTTGCTAGTTTGTTTTTTGAAAGTAGTTTATGGAAATGGTAGCTGATTAGGTGGTTATATATAGTGCTCGGACAATTTGGCTGATGGAGTGAATTAATAATGCAACTAGAGCTTCTTGGAAAATGTGGCAAACGCGCCTCAGCGTGCAATTGCTGACGAGGTGCTCTCTTATTTCAGAACTAGTTAAACGAAATGCTGCTACGCGTTTTGCTAAAAGACTTTCAGCTTCTTGAGGAAAACTAGGATTCTCCGGTATCTTTGACATTCTATACCAAAATGACTAAAATAACTTCCTTCTAGTTAAAGGGTAGTTGATGGAGAACAGATCGCTATGACCTTCCTAAACTCTCATGCGTGTCTGAAATTATCGCGTAAGGCAAAAATGCACTAGTAGAAATCATGGTTTCGAAGTTGAAATTGCGTGAAATTTGGCAGCCTGAAGCGAAACGGCAATCTAAGCAATAACCATAGCTTTGCCATGCAGTACCCCTGAAAATAGCGAATTCCTTCATTTAGGCCCTGAAAACTGCGGCTTTGCCGTTTATAATAATTTTTGTTTCCTTAATAACTTTTTGCTCAAAAGTCAAAATAAAGTACCGTTTGTTTTGGGATGACCCTTAAAGTCAGTAATTTATGATTTTGCATTTAACTCAATTTTGCCATTTTTGAAAATATTCGCTATTTTGTCAACTAATCGTGTAATTAGTGTGAATTAGGATTTCAAACGTTTTTCTTAGCATGTATATGTTTTGTAGCTGTCAGAGGCAAATTAGACTATTTTTTCAATAAATACAGACTTTTGTCAAATTCTTTCTCTGGTAGATTCCAGTTTATATCATTGTGGATTCAGGAAAAACCCTCGTGGATTCGAGGTTTACTACCAGAAGTTAATAGTTTAATTTCTATTCTATCAAGAAAACATTGTGTGTGCTTTCTTTAGACTTCCACGACATCAGTAGTTAAGGAGTGAAAATTATAATTAACATTTAATTTTTTACATTAGGCTTAAGTGTCTTTAAGTGTTGGCAACCCATATACAAAACATGTCTAATGTATGTCTTGAGATGAAAGTGTTTGGAGTGTCTTAAATTGTGATTGAATATCTCTATTGAAGACTTGAAAGACTGCTCAAGAAGTTGTTGAGTCTGTTGCCTCGACTGCTAGCTTGATTGATCAAACTTCGTTAAAGATCAATACATAGCTCAACTGCAGTCAACCAATTGAACGGTTGGAATTCAATTTTACATGCATGTTTAGTCCATTGGAATTCGTGTCGTAGTCACTCAGATCATATTAAAGGCTTGCCAAGGTCATTGTGTACTTAGAGAGAATGTGAAGAATTAAGGAGATATTGCTACGACTTGTGTGTGACAAGAAAAATACAAAAATACAGACATATGCTAGCATTTCTAAAGCACCGCTATATAGTCTAGAAAGTGCCGGTATATATCCAAATGGGCTATCTCGGCGTTTTTAATGTCGGCGCTTTCAACCGCTGGCCAATAAGTGTGATAATAGCCCAGGGTGAGCTACATCCGAGGTTGTCAAAATCAAGATTCTACGTAGGATCGTGGGAGGGAGGTGGCATCGTGGATCATAAGATCTTACATTATTTGAGAAAAAAAAAACACATTGCTATGTTAAATAATCACATAAATTATACATTCATTCATAAAAAAACCAAAAATGTGCATCCATTTGATGTAATTACCATACGTCACTACATTCATTTGTAAACATCATTTAAAGAGACAAAAAATCTCAAAACGTGACACTATTAGGATGTTATTTTTCATTTGAGTCCAACTGAGCCTTCTATCAACTTAAAGAAGATTATAAGAAATTAGGATTGTTTGGGATCGTCAGAATTATACGATCCTACTGATCCCAAATGATCGCAAAGATCCTTGAAAGATACGGATTGTTTTGGGCAGATGGGACAGAAAATCGTAGGATCGTAAGATCTAGATTAGGATTTTAACAACCATGGCTACACCAATAGTTTGAAAAATGTCGGTTTAGGTCCTAGTGGTTTTGTAACCCTATAGCGGAGCTTTTTAGAAACTGAAAACCGTTGTAGTAGGTTGAACCTATACCAATGGTTTTAAACCACCGCTATAGGCATTTTTATATTTTTCTAATATAGCTTTTAGCAATGGTTTTACAACCCTATACAGATGCTTTTTAGAAATTGAAAATCACCGTAGTAGGTTAAACCTATACCAGCAGTTTTAAACCGCCACTATAAGCATTTTTATATTTTTCTAATATAGCCTTTAGTGGCGGTTTCAAAACCGCTACTATAGGTCTTTTTCTTTTTCTTTTTTCCCTAGGCACATAAATTTTCTCTGTTTTTTGCTTTCACTACCTGTTTATAGCTAAACAAAATAACATGCTAAATACACGAGTTGATCTAGTTTAAACTATAATTTTTTATGTACGCAATATACATTACCAAATTAAGGTTAGGATACCAAAATAAAAGTTTTTACTATAATAACAGTTATGCCCAAAAGAATACATTCCAAATGTCTAGAATGTTATAATAAAGTTTCCAACTTTAATATATATCAACGTTTGAAACTTTAAAATATAATATTGAGTAGAACAAAAAAAACCAAAAAAACCCATCAGCTACATATTTCCTAATGCAGATCCCCCTGATGATAAATTTACAGCAACTGGAGAATGGTCATCCGCATTATCACCATCCTGAAATATAATAAACCCACAACAATAAGTTTATTTAACAACAATGTTACTAAAGAATAACACAATAAGACTAATCCATTACCACTTGAATTCAGGAATTGTTTAACTCCATCAACATATTCTTGGGAATTCCTCCTCTTGTCCATCAAACTCTTATCCTTGCTATAATAATATAAGCTTAATAATTGCACCACATTAGCTAGCTAAATATTATTAGAAGTATTCTATAGTGTTAGAAATAATGGCTATATGACAAAACTTATCATTTTTTACCATTTTTTTTTTTTACAATTACTAATTTATCATATTGCATTAAAATGAAGTTGTCAGTTTTAAGATTAACAAACGTTATTTTAAGAACAGTTAGTATCGTCAAACCTTGTAAAAAAAAAAATCTATTACCAATTGTGTTATCTCTATACAATCTCCCGTTTAATTAGAATGCAATTTCCATCTATATTTTAGTACTAATTTAATAGTGAAACCCACAATTGCAAAACAGTGAAACACACAACTTTAACCAAAATTAAACAAAAAAAAACCCACACAATCAACTAACAGTGAAACAAATATATACACATAATCCAAACCAAACTTCAACCAAAATCAAAACTAAAACATCACAAATTTAACTAAAAATATATACACTAATTTAACTACAAAATAGAAAAGAGAGGGAGAGAGACTTACCTAGCTTTGGGTAGAAACTTAGGTTTTGGGTAGTATTTTTGGAATTGAGATTTTGGAGGAGAGGGGGTCAAATTTGAGTAAGAAAAGAGGAGGAGGGAAGTGGGTTAAGGGGAAGTGGCCATGGTGGTGGGGAAAGGGAGACCCAAAAGGGTGTGGAGGAGATGGGTGAAGTAGAAGGAGAAAGGGAAATGGGGGAAAGGAAGAAGACCTACCATGTCGTTTTCGACAGCCACGACATGGATGGTAGTTGGCGGCAGTGTGGACAATGGAGGTTGGTGGTGGGATGGGTGAGGGAGACCGAGAGAGAGAGAGAGAGAGAGAGAGAGAGAGAGAGGAAAAGGGTTGGATGCCAAAAATTATGTAAAAATAAAAAGTGGGAAGTTAAAAAAAGATGTTGGTACTAAAATTTTTAAGTCTGAATAGGTTAAACCTATTGTGGTGAAAATTTGACCTATTGCAGTGGTTTTAAACTGCCGTAATAGGCATTTACTATGTCAAAACCTATTGCAGCGGTTTTAAAACTGTCGTAATAGGTCTACAAAATTTGAAGTAAAGTCCCAAGTTAATGAGCTATTACTGAGGTTTTAAAATCGCATATAGTGGGTGCCTAACGCCTTCCTATCCCCATATTTAAACTCCGGACACGTGCTCTGGTAAAATATCAGTCCTTCCACAAAAGGGCACTATATTCATAGTTCTTAAAACTAAACTAGGTAGTGACTCCATTTACACCCTCCGCCATGGTCCATCATAGACCAAGGCGTACTTCCCAATGAAAGTCGAGGGGATAACCCACATTGTGGGCGCTTGCGCCCATAGGTGGGGGTTGGAAACAACCGTAATAATTCAACCTGTTGTGGTCGTTTCATAAAGCGCCGCAGTAGGCTACCTATAATGGCAGTTTTTAAGCGCCGGATTTAAACTACCGTAATAAGTCAACCTATTGTGGTAGTTACTAAAAGTGCCATAGTAGGTCACCTATAGTGGGAGTTTTCAAAATCAGGGGGAAAAATGCTACTATAAAACCAGTTTTTTTGTGGTGGAATTTTGTATCGAGCATCATCTTCAACATCATATTGAAGAACATTAAAGTGCTTAAAGTGAAGCTGTTGCAAGAACCTACTTCAACCAAGGTGTGTGGTAACGTGAGCAAGTTATACTATAGGTAGCAATGTTACGGTCAATATATTCTTATATTGTAAACTTGCATTCTATTTAGTGAATTATTATGTTGGGTTGTGATTGATAAACCCCTCAAAGGTTTTTCTTATTGGAATTTTCCTTTGTAATCATATCACGTGTGTTCTTTATTTTCTGGTGCATTTAACATTAGTGATATGGTTGTGCTCATTACTTACAAAACTAGAATGCATTTAATAACTTATTTAAATAATCAAGTTAATGAATTTGGATTAAAAAGAAATCAACTAGAATCTAGGTTTTCCTAACATTTTTACTTATTAAAAAAAAAGTAAATAGCAATTTTTTTCACATTAATCCAAAACGCCCCTCACAATCATTGTAGACAACCACCGTATACCCATGGTATATATAGTGCAATAATTTCTTGAGACATTGTTCAAATTGTCAGAAATTCAAATATTTAAGTATGGCAGGTGTTTGTGAAAATGTTCAACCAATAAGTTTTAGTAGTAAAAGTAAGCAACACGAATGTCACTATCCTTCTCTGCCTCCATTGACAATTACGTTCACAGATGAGAGTTTTGAAATAAGGCTTCTCAATTTTGTAAACTAGTGTGTAACTCTGTGTATATGCACAGATACAATTAAAAATAGTCACAATTACATGGTTCAAATTTTAAATTTTTTTGAAAAGATGTTCAAATTATACATGGTATTAGCTTAAACTTTTTTTAAACTATATATTCATTTCTAAAATATGTAATTTATAAAAAGGCATAAATTAGGTACAGCACTTAGGTGTTGTTCCTTAAGTTTTCCTCCTAAGATTCAGCTATGTAGTTGTACTTAACTAAAAATACACTTCCATCAATGAGAAAAAAACCACATGACAGAATTTTAAGAGAGAAACCTAAGAAACAATACCTAAATTTTTTTTTTCTAATATATATATGATTTAGAATTTAATTGGATTTAAACTCTTTCAAGGTTTTTGCACACAATAATTCACTTGCTACAAAAATTAAAAAATTAGATGGACACATAGCGAAAAATTGAACTCTAATTGAAATCCAATTTAGAATCTATTGGATTTGGACTTTTCGATTTTTACACTCAATAATTCACTTGTAGCTTCTCACAAAAAAAAAATAATTCACTTGGTACAAAAATTAAAAACTAGATGAGATACGTGGCCTAAAATTGAAAATCCAATTGAAATCTAATAGGATTTTCTTTGAATTTTGACTTTTAATATATATATATATTTATATATATATATATATATGGTTGGGACAGTTTTGTGTGATAGGCCCACCATTAATATCACTTTTTCATTTATTAAAAATCACTCACCACATCAATACTTTGTAAAAAAAAAAAAAAAATTGTAAAATAACTTGTATCTCTACAAAATTTAAAAATTAGATAAGATACGTGGCCTAAAATTGAAAATCCAATTGAAATCTAATTAGATTTTCTCTGAATTTTGACTTTTAATATATATATATATATATATGGTTGGGACAGTTTTGTGTGATAGGTCCACCATTAATATCACTTTTTCATTTATTGAAAATCACTCAACACGTCAATACTTTGTAAAAAAATTTGTAAAATAACTTGTATTTCTAGCATTATTCATGAAATAATAATGCAACTAGAGCTTCTTGGAAAACGTGGCAAAGTTAAAAAGGATATATACATTTAGAGTCCGTTTGGATAGAACTTATTTTGCTGAAACTAAAAACTGAAAACACTGTAACAAAATAATTTTTAAATGTGTGAATAGTGCCGTGTGACCCATTTTTAATGAAAAAGTTGCTGAAAAGTGAAATTTGTGGGTCCGTGAACAGTGCACGGATGCACTGTTCACGGAAGACTTGGTCAAAAGTTGCTGCTACTGTTTATGAACAGTGCATGAACAGTAGCCGCTTGTTAGGGAAAACGCGTGAAAAAAAAAATAAAAAAATAAAAAAGGGAAAACGCGGAAGAAGCAAAACGTGGACGTGATAAGTTGGATCCAAACCGGCACTTAGCCCACAAACGCCGATCAGCGTGAGATTGTTGAATTCTAGTTCTAGATGCTTTCTTGTTTTATTAGGAGAATTATTGAAACTTGAAAGGAAATGCCGCTACTGTTACGCGTTTTGAATTTTTGGTTAACGGCTAGCTTCTAGAGGAAGCGTAGACTTATTATATAGTATACTAGGATTCTAGAACGAGGTCATCGCTCCGGGGATTAGGATCCGGTGCAAATATCTAGGGAATTGCACCGGGTTGCAATTTACCATAATTTTTTACAATTTATTTTTCATTTTTTACCTTTTTAATTTTTACTTTTTACTTTTCTTAATTTTTTTTTTAATTTTTTGGAATTAATAACTAAGATTGAAAGTTGCTTTTTATAATTATCAATTTCAACCATTCATAAGAATTGCACATAATCTCAATCCGTCACTTCAGAGTTATAAACCACGATATATTGCACATTTTGGAGGCCTTCTAGGACACTTGGTTGAGAGAGAGAGAGAAACCCATCTAAGCAGTTTTTTTATTAATTATTTTTTCAGAATAACTATTTATTGACATAAAATTTTGAGGAATTTTTTAGCAGTCACAAGAAATGGCCTAACCAAAGAGTCGACCCTTATTAAACTCACATCTTCGTCATCATCGAGCTTAATGGAGGCCTTGTCCTTGTCCAATGATCTTCTTCGGTATTAATTGCAAGCGAGGATGGCAATGGTGAGGTTATTGAAAAGCAGTGAGGTCATTGGCAATGGTGAGATGTTTTCGCCATGATGGTTGATGGAGATTGACCACAAGAAGGATCCCTAACCTCGGTGTTTGACGTTGACAATGAGAACGCCATTTCTATACTGGGGATTTTGACTCAGATCTTGGTGGCCTCAAGTGGTGTTGATTAATGGTGACTTGAGCTTGCCAATAGTGTCAAGGTTTGGAAAGGGGGTGATGAGAGAGAGGGAGAGACACACACATAACCCACAAGAGATAAAGGAGAACTGGCACAATGGGGGAGTGAACTAGAGTAAAAAGGAGAGAGGATGAGAAATTTGGGAGAATAAAAAAAAGAACCAATAATAAATATTTAAATGAAATTAAGAAACGATAAAGATGTGGCTGAGTTTTTTATTTTATTTTTTGAAGTGGATAGCTTAAAAAAAATAGTGGACTTATAACTTTTAGTTAAATTTTGGGTGAAAATTTAGGGATGCTCAAGATGCTCTAACTGACTAACACTCAATTAGGCTGCACTATTATTAAATTTAGGGTGAAATTCATCACGAGAGATTAGCATGTTGTTATATATACAGAAAATTATTAGGTACTCCTAGAGTACCATAAATGCGTACTTCCTCCTCTCATATGAATGGTGGGTCCCACCATGAATTTAATTAGTAGGACACATCATTCATGTGAGAAGAGGGAGTACGCATTATGCTATTTCGGGAGTACACAATAATTTCTCTATATATACTTTGCTAGTCCTAATACTTTTCCAAATTTGTCAAATCTGGTTTGTTTTTATTGGTGGTATCGTAATCTGGGAGTATAGTACTTAATGCATAAATCATTCCATAGAAAAAATATATATATTCTCATATAGTAAATCGTGGTCAAAACAAGTATTCCCACAAAATGATAATAATTATAAGAAGAAGAAAAAATTACAAATCCATCAAAAGAATAGAATTAAAAGAAATGAAGCAAAACAGCTTTATGTTCACTCGCAAATCATAGATTGGATCGCCTTTGATGACAAATCGATAGTCATGGAGCAGTTCATTTGGGCAGATTTCTTCTTCTTCATCACAAACATCAATTCCACTTTCCCACTAAGCTTTGCCTGGCCGTTCAGAGTTAATATCCCAGCACCTAAGTCACTTCCAAGACCAGTAGTGCTTGACAGGGCATTTGAATTCACCTTAACTGTGACAGTAACTTTTTTTGTCGAGCGGAGCCCAGCCTTACCTTTAGGTATAGTGACTTGCCCTATTGTCACACCCTGGTACATGAACGTGGCAATGGTGCTATCATATTTGTAAGGACCAAAGTTTGTATTCTTAATTCCAACTTGGGTTGTGAAGCTTAAGTCAAAGGAAGGTGCTGCTTGGGTTCCAGTGTTGAAGTTCTGGAACGTGATATTAGTACCCAACCTGACCTTAGGGGTCTTAACACGCATCACAGTGAGTGCAAATACCAAGATGACAATGGTCTGAAACACAGCAAAAGCAGCAATATATATGACCAACTTGATCCTTTTCTTTCGCCTGAGCTCATCTGATGTCAAAGTGCCATTCTCTGCCATTTTCTTCTCTAGGAACAGCAAATGCAAAAGCTTTTTTCTATTTCTTTATGCTAGTTCCTTCTCTGAAAGGTGTTAATTGGGATGCTTGGAGTAGTTTGTAGAAATGGAAGCAAAGTGGGTGCTTATATATCGATACAAGGCTCGAACAATTTTTCTGATGGAGTGAATTAATAATGAAACTAGAGCTTACTGTGTGTGGTAACTATTAGAGAAGCCATCAAACGCGGCTGATCAGAGTCAGCGTGAGATTTTTGACGTGTAGAATCTAGATAGCCTCTCGTTTCAGGAAGACTGGCAGACTGTTTTGAATGAAAATGCTGTAATTCGTTTTGCTAAAGGACTTTAGAAGTTTTGGGGCCTCATTCTTTAGGAGTATTTTATTACTAATGTATAGTATATATTTTAATATATATAAAAAAAGGAGATTATTTTATTAAGCTTAGAGGAAAACGTAGACTTTTTGTCGCCATATTCTTTGGGTACCATCAGGGTGGCTTGATGCATTTGGGGCTAAGGTAAAAATTGATTATCTTGTATTAAATGTAAAATTACAACTAATTAATATAAATTATGTAGAATTTTTTCTTTTTTCAAAAATTTTATAGATAGAAAAAGTTTGACAAAATTTTTCATACTTGTTGATGTGGCAAATTGATAGTGATAAATAAAAAGCGATATTAGTGGTAAACTAGATGAGAACTAGTAAAAATTTGCTAACTCAACTCTTATTATTATTCTTTTTTTTAGAAGTGCAACATTCACAATATTTTTTACAACAAATCCTAGGTTTTAAGTTGCTTTTTTTTTTCTATTTGAAAATATCACTATAATTATTTTTTTGCCATCAATAACAACCTACTACTTAACATTAGTTGTAAAAGTGTTGTGAAAAATATTGTGAATGTTGCATTTTTCTCTCTTTCTTATTTGTTTTTCATCTGGTAAAAAAATATTATTTTATTTATTGATTATAAATAACACTATTAGTTAAAATTTGGGGGCCTTTTTTTTACTTGGAGCCTTAGGCGACCGCATTTCTTGCTCCAGCGTTCAGCCGGCTCTGGGTACCATGTGGGAAATCAAATGATCGATACTCTTCAACAGATTCTCAAAAAAAAAAAAAATGATACTCTTCAACAATAATAATAATAAATAAATAAATAAAAGCCTCAGACCGTCCTAGTTCATGAATTTCAACACATAAGCAAGTTTGTTATCAACTTGCATTTCAGTCAACCATTAAAGATCTTCATCATTGGCTTCAACAATAAACATGAGCCAAATGTGAAAAATAATAATAACAATATAGTCTCAAAACTTTCCATGACATCATTCTTACTTAATTATGATTGAATATAGTTTTTTTCTAGAGAAAAATATGATTGAATATAGTTATAAGGCTTAGACTGAAGGTTAATAAATCACGGGTAGAACTGTAGGTTTAATTATAATTTAAAATAAAGAATAGGAGTATTTCTTATAATTTTTGTATAGCGTAAACGTAGAAAGTTCAACAATTTATTTATTTTTATGATTGCATTGTAATGTTAACACTTAAAAATATTGTGATAGGCATGACATGAGGGACCAAGAAAGCCGTTCAAGTATCCCCCTTAATTAGGTCAATAAGTCTGAAATTGTTTATTCTCACAAAATGTAAATTGTTTAGAGTGGTGCCTTCAGATGGTTTATCAAAAAAAGTGGTGCCTTAAGACATTTTGATATAGTGCTATATTCTTTGTCATATCTAGTGTTATTGTCAGGACTCCTAAATGGGAGCCTGTCCTTGACCCCAAGCAAATGGGATTAGAATTTAAGACATTTAATTTGGTTTAGTGGATCTTTTCAACTGTTAGATAATTGTGATAGGTAAAATCTTGTTATATACATCATTCTTAATAGGCTTGATTGCTTGAACCTTTTGTTTCTAGGTTCCAAGATATATGTTTCTCAAAAAAAAAAAAAAAAAGGTCCCAAGGTATATGGTGATGGTCCTAAAAACTTGATTGGCCGTGGCTTTTGTGGTACTTGAGGTGACTATTAAGAGATCCCAGTGAAAGTATACCTTTAAAAGGCACTTTTGATGAAACTTAGGAATAGAAATCAATCATTTTGGCCAATTTTTTAACACAATTTTGCAAATTACAGTTAATTTGTCAGCAATTTTGCTTGAGCAAACTTTTCAATACACATAAAACATATTAGATAGAATGTTTGCCTGTACTTTGAGTTATTTGCACATGTGATCGTTTCACTTGAGGGAACTGCATCAAAATTCTCAAAATTAGTCTCCTTCATAATTCCTTCTTCACTCTTCCACTTTAACGAATTTTTCATAAGAGGAATTGATAGTTAAAACAAATTTTGGACCATCATTCGTATCATGACTTCTAAAAAAATATAATGTTGTATTGTTCTTGTTATTTATTGATTTATAAAAAATGCAATATGTTAATATATATATAAAAAGAGAAATGCGTGATTTATTATCTTGGAAAATATGAGCATATTTGATTTAATAATTTGATAATTGATTTCATGAATTTATTGGATTATTTGGAAATTCTAAAAATGTTAAATCTTAACTTATCTTAATTGGAAAATTAACGTAATCCACACTGGATTATCTAGCCTTATACAGACCGAGAATACTAGCCCGTTACCGAGTTGGTGGCCCATTCACTAGATGGCCTCAGTCTATTTCGACACTAAACCGAGCCCAGTTAATTAAGCCCAGCCGAACATTTAAATAGTATACACCCCCCCCCCCCTCGACACACGTGAACATGGAATAATGCCTTGGGAGAATTCGTTCGCTGAACATTAAACGACGTCTAGTGCAAGTTTCAAGGAGGTCATATCAGCAGCAGGCGGTGGGTCCCATCCAGTCAGGAATATAGTGCAGAGGGGCCCACTAAAATGAGAAAAAAACCCCCACATCATGACAACTCCACATAGTCCTCACCTCCATTGGGCCAAGATTAAGAAAGTTTAGGGCCCAAACAACCCTTTAACTCCATCAATACCCTATAAAACCATTTCTTGGACCTCCCACTAGGGGATAAGCCCAACTCAGAATACAAGTAAATTGGGGGTTTGAGCCCAAAGCCCTCGTACAATTGGGCTAAGCCACCACAAGCCTAATACTTTAGCATTTTTGATATCACCTCGTCTATGTGACGATTATTGAACTCCATCTTCTTGTGGTTATTGTGTCTTTGTGACGTTGGTTCCATCTAGCTATGTGATGACTTGTCATATGGCATTGGGTATTCTTTTCCTGTTTAAGGTTAGCCAGACTGAACTATACATAGTTATTTTTATTAATAACATAACAACAATAACTGAAATAATGTTGCACAGATCAGTTTCTCAAAATAACTCATTATGTAGAGTTCAATCGGCAATTCCCCAATTATAACACGTTTCATAAAATGTCTATTATTATGAAACATATATTTATCTTACCCCATTATTATCTATACTACTTATTGGTTATTGGGCTTTAGAAGTTATTTACAAATCATTTCAGTTTAGTTAGTTATACATCAAGCTTTTTGCCTCCTTTGTCAATTGTGATTGGAGCATTATACTAAATTGAGATATTCACTCTATAAATGGCTTGTGATTCATTTTTTGAATCATATTTACTCTATAAATATGATTCACTCTAACAATGATTTTGTTATCACTCATTTGATAATTTGGATCTCTCGTGGAGATATATCAATCATGAAAGTATATATTTCGAAGGCATATGAATTATAGCTCCTGTCATTTATAAATATTTATAAAGCTCTGGCGTTTTACACAAAGGAAAAAGAAAAAAAATAAATGTATTCTCTCATAGTAAATTGTGACAATGCCAGCATTCCCACAAATTATAAATTTATAATAAGAACAACAAATCCAGCAAAAAAGAAAAAGAAAATAGAATTTAACAAAAAGAAATATGTTTACTCGCAACTCATAGATTGGATCGCCTTTGTTGACACTTCAATGGTCATCGTGCAATTCATTTCGGCGGACTTCTTCTTCTTCATCACAAACATCAATTCCACTTTTCCACTAAGCTTGGCCTGGCTGTTCAGAGTTAATACACCAGCACCTAACTCACTTCCAAGACCAGCAGTGCTTGACAGGGCATTTGAATCCACATTAACTATGACACCAACTTTTTTGGTCGAACGCAGTCCAGCCTTACCCTTAGGAATAGTGACTTGCCCCACTGTGACACCCTGGTACATGAACGTGGCAATGGTGCTATCAAATTTGTAGGGACCAAAGTTTGTGTTCTTAACTC
>JARYZH020002845.1:0-13371 GCA_030021035.2 Notholithocarpus densiflorus
TGCAGTGGATCAGAAAACAAGCATCATAATTGTTCCCTTTCACAAAACATGGGCAATTGATGGAACAGCAGAAGCAAAAATTCCTTTCCTTAGGACCATAAACAAAAATGTGCTTAAGAAGGCCCCTTGCTCCATTGGAGTTCTTGTTGACCGAGGCGAAATTGGTGGCAACTTGAGCATTTTGACAGGTAATTCATCATGTTTGATTGCCATGCTTTTCATAGGGGGTGCTGATGATCGAGAGGCACTTGCGTATAGCATTCGCATGGCTGGGCATCCTAATGTCAGCCTAACAGTGGTTCAGCTTATAGCGTCGGGTTACAACACAAGCAGTTATCAAAATAATCTAGACAAGGAGGCGATGGATGAATTATGGGCTAGTATAAATGGCAACCAAAAAATAAAGCATGAAGAGGAGAGTGTGAGGCATGGGGCAGATACAACTCATGTTATACAGAAGATGGCGAACAATTTTGATCTTGTTATAGTGGGTAGATACCATGAACCACACTCTCCAGTTACATTAGGCCTTATAGAATGGAGCGAATGCCCTGAGCTTGGAGTACTTGGGGACATGCTAGCCAGTTCAAGTTTTAGGTTTTCAGTTTTGGTGGTGCAGCATAACAGTCCAGAGTAAGAGGGTGGGTAGACTACAGAAAGTAAACTCTGAATCTCAGCCAAGACATGATTAAGGTTTATGATGATCATTTCGAGAACTAGTGCTAGGCTGCAGAATATTTCATTTGTAATAGTTTCCATAGAAGAGGCAAACTTTAATGCAAAGAACTGACCAATGGTCTTCCTGTTTTGGATGCTGTGGTTATGTTTGATAACTATTTTTGTTTTATGTTTTCAAAAGTTGGTTTTAAGAAAGAAAAGAAAAGATTCTTAAGTTTTCAAAGTCAATTTGGTTACCTGCAAAAGCTAGCTCGATACATTTTGCGGCCTAAGGTAACAATAGTGTTTAATGGGGCATTTTTTGTATAATAAGTCAATTGGAGTAATTTTCATCTATTGTAATAATTAAAAAAAAAAAAACGTGTTTTATCAATAAACCTAAACTATTAAACCATTAATATCATGTGTATTTTTCTTTTATAAATATTTTTAGCAAAAAGTGTCTGTACGTTTGACAAAAGCTCTATCTTTTAATTTAGTTGTTAATGTAAAATTTTGTAATACCTAACTTATATATATATATATGACTGTATTTTAACCACTATCAATGACCCTGTAACAATAGAGTCCTTGACTGATGATGAAAGCTGTCTTCTCCGGGTCTTCTTCTGACATTTGGATTTGGTTGTAGCCTAAGAAAGCATCCATGAAGGTGAGGAGTTTGTGCCCCGGTGTTGAATCAACTAGTTGATCGATTCTTGGAAGGAGAAAGCTATGTTTGAGGCAGGCCTTGTTCAGGTCCATGAAATCCACACATATTACAAGTGGAGTCCACATAGCAAATAGTGGTGCATCAGCGGGTTTGGACTTTGGTATCATGGGATCCATGCAATGCATTACTTGTACACTGCCATTGTTGTTGGTATGCAATGCAGCAATCTGAAAAGCACTAACACCGTCCAAAATCTAAATGCAAGGGAAAAGAGAATTTATAAATTTGCATTAGAAAGGGGGACCACGAAGAAAGCCCCAGTGTGGAGCACATCACATGACTCTTCTTTTAGCTTTTGGCATTAGGAGAAGGAGAGTGGTCCTTCTCCTTCAACAATCACATAATTGATGGTAGACTACATCAGAGTTGGAAGAATCAAACCAAACCATTTTCTCCAACTCATCTTTGTAGAGCTTATTATTAGTTGGTTTTCTATCCTATGGTTTTTATCCCAGCCTGAGGGAGAGACAGAGTCAAGAGTTCCTCTCTCTAATCATCATCAACTTCTATCCAATATTCCTTTTATTATTCCATTTGTCTAACCTAGAGCTAGAGTTTTTTATTCTCTATGAACTTCTTCTGTTGCATTATTTTCTCTTAAATATTCAGTGAGAGAAGGAGAAGCCTTGGTCCCATGAAGATTCTCTTGCGGCCATAAACGTCTCAATAAGTCAATAATTAATATTGTGAATCTGTGATATATGTAGTTTACCTTTTGTCTTTATGCTGGAATTATAGCAGCCGAGCTCAAAGAGGTGGCCAATGGCCCAAAGTTGAGTTTGGGTGGAGTTTCCTTTTTTATTTTATTGTTTTGTGTATTTTGGGATTATATATCTCATTGTCATGCAAACAAAAGGAATTAAGAACAAAATTAACTTTGGACTTTAGACTAGTTTGATACATATGGCCCATTCCATTATTGTCATCTGTCTTTTTAAGAAGTCAGAACCTAGATCTATGGTACAGGTATACGATTAAATGACATGACAATCCTTACACTATTAGATCAAGAGAATAAAATTAAAAACAATAAAATGATCGAAATAAACAAGACTTGAAATGAAGATAATCCTTTTCCACACAAGTATATTGATCAAAATTTTCACAATTTCCTAAGAACAAGCTTATAAAATTCAAAAAGAACAATTGCTTAATTTTATTCTAATGGAATGTGACAAATTGGGGATGAAGGCGTAGAACTTGAAATGCAATAGATGCTTAATAACTAAAAAGTGATAAGTAGAGATGACTTTAGTAACACCAATAATCATTTTAGATTTCATCAGCAAACTTCTTCTTTAGCTCTGGATGCATCTTAAATTTGCAGTCATGGTGCTGATCTTTTTCTGTTAAGTTGGCACACAAACCAATACAAACCAAAATGGTGAGAGAGACATGGAAAATGGGCGATTTAAAAAAAAAAATCAATGTTTACCTTCATCTCTTTAACTTTTGCAACCTCCTTTTCTAATCTTTCAGACTCCTTCAGAGATTTCTCTTCAGCTTCTTTCAGCTCGACCAACTAAAATTCAAAATATATTGAACTTCATTAGATGTTCCCAAAAATGTAAGATTTTTTTCCCCTGCCATGTTTACAGTAGCTGGATAGTTTCTATGTAGTAAGAACACTAAAATCAAGAATTTCCTGCAATCACTGAAGCTCCTAATGAAAAAGTTTACCCTGGTTAGACATGACTAGGAGCAATTTCATCAGATTCTAAGACATTTGGACCTTTTCTAACCCCTGTTGATGTTGATTTTTCATGTTTCCTAGCAGAAGATAAACAACATCAGAACCTTTCTTACAGGATTTTGTCAATTTAGGTATTCCCGATAGAAAAGATTTTCTTGATTTTAGTTTCTCACAAGATTTGACCGGAAGTCATCCCATCATATCCATGGACATTTGGATATTCTTCATAACCTCTTGGATGTTACATTTTCAATTATGCAAATCAAAACAAGTATGAGCAGTTCCAGACATTTGTCGAAACAAAGCACGGAGAAAGTGAAAAAAAAAAAAAGAAGAAGTGATCCTTTAGCTTTAATAGGAGAATAGGAGGAGTAATGAGAACCAATAAAAAAAATAAAAAATAATTGCGGCCATTACCAAGGCATCAGACTTGGGTTTGTAATGAGGAGTGATGGTGTCTACATACTTTGGGATCTGAATGTCTGCAGATTAACATATATAGTGCCAAAATCAGGCTAATATAAAGTTAACAGACTAAAGGAAATAAATAAGTGCAGAAAGCAGATCGATCAACCAATTCTACCACCATAAACCGTTTAATTATACTTGTTTGATTCCAATGAAGCAATTATTGGACAAGGCTGGGCGAATTCCCAAAAACCTTTTCTTTACTGCCATTATCTTGGTCTTTTCTTTTCATGTAACTAAATAAAGTTTAATTTAAAAAATGTGAAAAAGAGGGGTGCAATCCTAGTACATAGGATGTATACATGAGAAATCACCCACAAAAATAAAACAAAATGTAACTTTAAAGATTTTGATATGAAGCTTTTCCATATGTGCAAGATTCACCCACTGAGCAGAGATGAAGTCAGCCTTATCAACACCTCAAATCAACACAACAGTGGGTTCTATTATATTTGGCACCTAAACTATTAAAGGAATGTTTCCAATAGAATTTTTTTGTTCTAGCATTACTCCACTGTTTTTCCAAAATAATCCTGCAGGTACATACAATCTGGAAGAAAAATATGAGTGATTTGAATACAGCATGTTTTTCTTTTATCAATTGATATGTTTACAAAAACAACCGAAATTCAATAAAAAAGCTAACTCCTATAACCACAGGCTCCCCCTACCCCCCCAAAGAAAAAGACCTAGCACAGAAGAGAAGGAATGGAATTATCTCTGAAAAAGAAAATCTTGTTCTCTTTCACAAGTATACTCTGCACTTCTGCAGATAAAATTTTATCGTTAATCTAGAAGTAGTTCTTTTCTTTTTGGGAGGAGGAGTTAAAAATATTTTCAATACTCTCTATAGAATAGACAACTTATGGCCATCTGTACTCACTTATCCACAACTTCCTAAGGGAATTATCAAGGAGGCATCTCAATAACTTCTTTTTCTTGATAGGTAGGAGGCATAAGATATACATTAATCCCCAGGTTCTTTTTTTATTTATATATTTAAGTATTGAAATGGTGAGCTAAAGAAGACCTATATGCTGAATTTTAAAGAAAACCTAACCAAACAGTCAATACTGAATTCAACTATACAAAAAGTTCAATTTTTGAATAGCTCTATATGCTCCCTACAGTCACACATAGACATAGTGCATGCAGATAAGTTCTAGAAGGTTCACTATTTTATGATCTATGACCTGAAATTTCTTGTGCTTTAGGAAGATGCAAGAAAAATAAACGAGGATTGGATGCATTCATTCTTATAGAAGACTACAGCTTGGAAGTAGTTTCCTACTACAGAGAAAAGAACCTAAGTATGGAGACTTTCGCTCAAACAGACTCACCCATCTCATGCAAGATGATAACGAAAAACGTTATATATGAAGAATAAATATAAATGGCACATAGGTAATGTATAATACATACTATCATATATGCTTCCTTGTAAATATCAACTATGTGAGACCCATCTCAGTCAATCGGGTCAGGTTCCTGCATCATTCAAAAAATAAATTAACAAAATGGATTATCAGATTATAGATAAATATAAACAAGGCCCAGAAATTCATATGATGTCTTAGTTGTTAGTGTCACCATGATTTTCATACAAATTCATTACGCGAATTTCAAAAATACAAAACCGACAAAAGAATAAACAAAGATTCCAAAAAATAAAATAAAAATGCAGGCTTTTGTATTCATTGGGACAAAACAACAACGTATAAAAGGAGAAAAATAAATAAAGAGTACCAATTCCAAGTCTCATAATTTGAAAATGAGTTTATAAAATTCATAAGCTCTAGCAATTTCTATAAACAAAATGAGCGTCAAAGATCAATGCCATGTAAACCTGAACATAGCCATGGAATTGCAATGACCCAATCCAAACACGCCCACACTGATTTGTAAGACACAATAACAAACCAAATAGTTTAAAATTCTAAAACATTCATAAAATAAAAAATAAATAAAAAACTTGGAAGAAATTGTTTCTGGTTTTTTACATAAACAAAAACAAAGAAATCAATCTCAACGGCTGACTTGGATCAATTTCATATCATTAATTAAGCTTAAAATGTAGAACACAAATCAACCAAAAGCCTGAAGCAATGAAGTATGAATGAACTTGGTGTCAATGTAATTAGCTAAAAAGATGATGTCGCGGAAGCCTGAAGAAAGTACACACGATGCTCTCTTGATGGAACAGAAACTAAACTGTTAGTTCCTGGTAGTAAACCTCGAATCCACGAAAGGTTTCCCTGAATCCACAAGGAGAATAAAACTGGAATCCACCAGAAGAAAATTTGACAAAACGTCTGTGTTTATTGATAATAGTCTAATCTGCCTCTGACGGCTACGAAACATATAAATACTAAGGAAAACGTCTAAAACTCTAATTCGCACTAATTACGCGATTAGGTGACAAAAAATACCGAATTTTACCAAAAATGGCAAAATTGAGTTAAATGCAAAATAATAAACTACTGACCTTAAGGGTCGTCACAAAACAGACGGGACCTTATTCTGACTTTTAAACTAAAAGTTATTAAGGAAAAATAAATATTACTATAAATAGCAAAAACACTGTTATCGGGGCCTTAATGAAGGAATTCGCCTAAATTTTGGCGACGTTCATAGCGCATGAATCTGGATCAGAATGCCGTTTCCCTTCAACTTGCCAAATTTCATGCAATTCCAACACTGTTACCTCGATGGCCCCTACTGGCACCCCCCTTTGATCTTGCGTTGTGACTTCCTGCGCCCCTGCTGCTCTAGAAAGGCATGTGTTGTTTGTTCTACATCAGTCCCCCCCACTTGAAAAGAACTCAACCCCGAGTTCCCACTATCTGGTTCATCAGGAGGATGATAATCATACAAGTCAGCAACATTGAAGGTAGAAGAAATGCTCATGTCTGGAGGAAGAGCGATCGCATAAGCATTGTTGTTGATCTTCTTAGTAATCTGAAATGGCCCATACTTCTTGTCCTTCAATTTGTTGTAGGTACCAACAGGAAATCTCTCCTTTCTAAGATAGACCAACACTAAATCCCCAACATTGAAGATCTTCTCACGCCTCTTCTTATCAGCAGCTTCCTTGTACTTGGCATTTGTAGCTTCAAGTTTCTGCCTCACCTCCTCTTGCATGGCCTGAATACGGTCAGTCATATTCTCTGCTGCTTGACTCACTCCTAGAAGCTCTAGTAAAGGTACCAAGTCCAAAGCGTGTTTTGGGGGCACGCAGTAGACGATGGCAAATGGAGACTTATCAGTGCTTCTACTGACTGAGCTATTGTATGCAAACTTTGCTTGGGACAATGCAAGATCCCACTGCTTGGGCTTCTCGCCTGTGATACACCGGATCAGATTCCCCAAAGTGCGATTAACCACTTCTGTCTGGCCATCAGTTTGTGGATGACTAGTGCTGCTGTAATTCAAGGAAGTGTCAAAACATTTCCACAAAGTCCGCCAGAAGTGACTAATGAAATTGGTATCCCGGTCAGAGGTGATGGACTTTGGCACTCCATGCAAACGCACAACTTCTTTAAAGAACAAGTTGGCCACTCGAGTAGCATCTGAAGTCTTCTTGCATGCTATGAAATGGGACATCTTCGAGTACCTGTCAACCACAACAAAAACAGAATCCATACCTCGCTGGGTTCGAGGAAGACCCAGTATAAAGTCCATAGACAGATCCTCCCATGGTGCTTGTGGAACTGGCAAAGGCATGTATAAACCAGTATTCTGAGATTGACCCTTAGCAATTTGGCAGATTGGACACTTCCTCACATGATTGCCAACATCCCTTTTGAGTTGTGGCCAATAATACCTTTCTTCCACCATTGCTATAGTCTTATCTCTGCTTATATGTCCACCCAAACCTCCACCATACAGCTCCCTAATAATCTGCTCCCTCAATGAACTTTTAGGAATGCATAATTGGTTACCCCGAAAAAGGAAACCATCCTGGATGTACATACTATTGACAGCAGTATGAGTTTGTTGACACTTACCCCAAATATCACCAAAATCCTCATCATTCTCGTACAGCTCCTTGAGGCAATCAAACCCTACAACTTTAGTATATAGGGTGGTCAACAAAGATGCTCGCCTGCTGAGTGCGTCAGCCACTTTATTAGTGACACCAGACTTGTGCTTCAATGTGAAATGGAAGTGCTGTATATAAGCTACCCACCGAGCATGCATCCTGTTAATGCTAACTTGACTGTTGATGTGCTTCAATGCCTGATGATCCGTATATAATACAAACTCCCTCTGAATCAGGTAGTGCTCCCAATGCTTAATAGTCCGTACTATAGCAAAAAACTCTAGCTCATAGGCCGACCATTTACTTCGAGCTTCACAAACTTTCTCACTGAAGAATGCTACTGGTCTGTTGTCTTGTGAAAGAACAGTGCCTATCCCGACCACAGATGCATCACACTCCACCTGAAACACCTTATCAAAGTTGGGCAATGCCAAAACTGGGGCTGTGCTAAGCTTTTCCTTGATCAAGGCAAAACTTTGTTCTGCTTCCTTTCCCCATGAGAACCTCCCCTTCTTCAGACACTTAGTGATAGGGGCTACTATGCTACTGAAATCTTGAACAAACCTCCGATAGAAAGTTGCTAGCCCATGGAAGCTTCGCACATCACTCACTGTCTTTGGGGTTGGCCATTCTTTGACTGCATGGACCTTGTCCTCATCAACATGAATCCCATCCGCACTGACCACATACCCTAAGAACAGCAACTTATCAGTCAAGAAGCTGCACTTCTTCAAGTTGATATACAACTCATTGGCCTGCAACACCGCTAATACTTCTCGCACATGATTATAGTGGGCTGCTTCTGTCTTACTGTAAATCAGGATATCATCAAAATAAACTACCACAAACTTTTCAATAAATGGTTTCAATACCTGATTCATAAGTCTCATGAAAGTGCTCGGAGCATTGGACAATCCGAAAGGCATTACCATCCACTCATATAACCCCTCATTTGTCTTAAAAACTGTCTTCCACTCATCTCCAGTTCGGATCTGAATCTGGTGATACCCACTCTTGAGATCCAGCTTGGTGTAACACTGGGACCCACTTAGCATATCAAACATGTCATCTAGTCGGGGAATAGGAAATCGATACCTAACTGTGATCTTGTTGATGGCCCGACTATCCACACAGATACGCCAGCTCCCATCCTTCTTCGGTGTTAACAATGCCAGTACTGTACATGGACTCATACTCTCCCTAATCTGCCCCTTGCTCAAAAGCTCATCCACCTACCCCTGTAGAATCTGACCCTCTTGAAGATTCATCCTGTAATATGGCAGATTTGGTAGACTAGCTCCAGGAGCTAAATCAATGCAATGCTGGATGTCGTGCATTGGTGGTAAACCTGCAGGCAGCTCTTCTGGAAAAAACTCTTCAAACTCCTTGATCAATGGTTTAATTGCCTCAGGTATCTTAGTAGCCTTCTTTGGCTCACCATCCATCACCACTACAACATATACCTGTTTCAACTCCTTACACTCCTTGTCAAACTCATCTTCATTGTTCACTATGAGGAGTGCTGGCTTCCCCTCCACTTTAGAAGCTTTGGGTATACTGCCTTCCTTAATAGGACCAAGGACAATTTTTCTGCCATTCTTAAAAAACACATACACATTATCCTTACACCTATGAGTAGCATCTACATCATACTGCCAAGGTCTACCCAGTATTAAATGACATGCATCCATTTCAACAACATCACAAATTACTTCATCTACATAACATTTACCCATAGAAAAAGTACCACGACATTGTTGAGTAACAAGAGTTTCCGTACCTTTCTTGATCCAACCTATCTTGTATGGAGAGGGATGCTTTTCTGTTTTCAATCCCAGCTTGGTAACCAAACTCTTCGACGCAATGTTCTCTACACTGCCACTATCAATGATCAAATCACAGACCCTCTTACTGATGGTGCATCGTGCTCGGAAGATCTCATTCTGTTGATCACCGTATTCCACCCTTGGTGTAAGCAATAACCTCTGAATCACCAAAGACCGCCCTAATGGCACGCCTTCCTCGTCCTCTTGGACCTCATTGGGATTATAGGCATATGGATCAGCATCATTATACACCTCTTCACCCTCATGTTCACCTTCTACCTCGCCCTCTTCTATCACCACTAGATTCACTGTGGCTCGCTTAGGGCAAGTACTAGATCGATGTCCTGGTTCTCCACGCCTGTAGCATTTATTCCCAGTTGGCCTAGCATAGGGGTTGGCATTCGCTATCGGCTGGGCTGCGGAACCTGCTACTGCCACTGTGGATTGGTTGGCACCACTATTTTCCCTAACCACAGGTTGTGATCGTGGTGTAAACATGGACTGTTTACCTTTGTTGGCAGTGGAACTAGAGGACTTCGAACTGCGGTTGGAAAACTTCGAACCTGCCCTAAGATGCTGATATTCTATTTTCTTGGATAGGGTTACAGCCTCATTCAAAGTATATTGGGTTTGTAAGGATACCTGATCTCAGATGGAAACTCGCAACCCGTATACAAATCTGGATATCCGTTGATCTTCAGTCTCCTCTAAATCATTGCGATTCGCCAGCTTGTCAAACTCCTCCATGTACTCATTAACTGTCCGAGTACCCTGCCTACAATCCTGGTACTGTCTGAACAAATCCTGCTAGTAATCTGGTGGTAAGAACCGATCTGCCATTAATCTTTTCATTCTCCTCCATGATCGTATTGGAAGCTTTCATTCACGGGTACGATTTAATTGAACACGATCCCACCAGGAAAATGCTCCTCCCTTCAATTTGTAGGCCACCAAACACACCTGTTTGTCATCTGCAGTACCCATATAATCAAAAAACTTTTCCACCTCACTGACCCAATCCAGATACTCCTCAATAGAGACATTACCATTAAAGGATGGTAACTCTACTTTCATCCGATAGTCCCTCTGCTCCTGATAATCTCGGCCATTATCCCTCGCAGGACCACGATGATTCCCAAGGACTCTCTCTGCATACTCCTCATCCTCACTGTTCTCTTCGTTGTAATCTTGCTGCCTGTTCCGGTTTAGACCACGAAGGGGAGGGCCACGCGCTCGGTTATCATGTCGCTCTTCGTCATCACGATTAGGGTTTCGGTTAAGCAAGGTGGCAAGCGCTTCTTGAATCTGGTCTAGAGTTTGCTGGGTTGCGTCACGAAACTGTTGATTTTCATCACGAAAATCAAAGAACTCAGCCCTATTGAGGACTGGGTTGTTGACGTCGTCACTGCCGTCATTGTTATGGTGGTCACCATCTTGCCGGTTAGCCATCAGACCAGGGTAAGTCAAGGCTCTGATACCAACTGATGTCGCGGAAGCTTGAAGAAAGCACACACGATGCTCTCTGGATGGAACAGAAACTAAACTGTTAGTTCCTGGTAGTAAACCTCGAATCCACGAAGGGTTTCCCTAAATCCACAAGGAGAATAAAACTGGAATCCACCAGAAGAAAATTTGACAAAACGTCTGTGTTTATTGATAATAGTCTAATCTGCCTCTGACGGCTACGAAACAAATAAATACTAAGGAAAACGTCTAAAACCCTAATTCGCACTAATTACGCGATTAGGTGACAAAAAATACCGAATTTTACCAAAAATGGTAAAATTGAGTTAAATGCAGAATCATAAACTACTGACCTTAAGGGTCGTCCCAAAACAAACGAGACCTTATTTTGACTTTTAAACTAAAAGTTATTAAGGAAAAACAAATATTACTATAAATAGCAAAAACATTATTATCGGGGCTTTAATGAAGGAATTCACCTAAATTTTGGCGACATTCATGGTATATGAATTTGGATCAGAATGCCGTTTCCCTTCAACCTGCCAAATTTCATGCAATTCCGACACTGTTACCCCGATGGCCCCTACTGGCACCCCCATTTGATCTTGTGTTATGACTTCCTGCCCCCCTGTTGCTCTAGGAAGGCATGTGCTGTCTATTCTACATCAAAAGAAGATCGATGAGAGAGAGAGAGAGGAGGTACTATACCTGACCGAACTTGGTTCGGAGGGTGTTGTTGACCTCGTCGAAGGCACGGCGAAGAGTGGAGAACTCTTAGTGAGCCTCGTCAGAGATGAGAAACTTAGCCATCGCATCCCAATCTATGCTCTTCGATGCCTTAAATGCCACCTCAGTTACCTTCTTCCCTGCTCCACCGAGTCCACTCATCTCTTTCTCCCCCAAGACTATCACTTTTTTTTCTTTTTTTTTGAGAAGCCAACCTGGAAGTCCAGGAAGGAACTTTATTAGACAAACGAAATTGAGGAACATTAGAAGCAACCAGAGGGGCAACGTCTCTAGATATGTCTTCTAACCATACCTTAAAATCTTCCCCCTCTTTTGCTTTCTTTGCCAAAGCATCGGCAACATTATTACAAGAACGATTAACAAAACAAAAATCACACCAGTTCAATTGAGAAGACAAATGGTAAATATCATCAATGATATGACCGAAAGAAGAATGTTCAGCCATTCCAGACTTGATAGCATTGATAACCCCAGCAGCATCACCTTCGAAAACCACCTTGTGAAGACTCAATTCCAAAGCAAAAATAACTGCCCTGCAGCATGCAAGGATTTTGACCTCAGCTACTGTTTGTGGGAGGGAAATACGCATTGACAGGGCACCAATGACAGCACCTCGCCAGTCCCGTATCACCACGCCAAGACCTGCAGAATTTGTGCTTTGGAAAACTGCACCATCAAAGTTAGCTTTATACTGATTTGGCTCAGGAGGGCGCCACTGAACTGACGTCGGCAGCTGGGTGGAAATTGGATTCGAATCCTGGGCATTGAGGAAGTCCTGTAAGAGACCACCAACTTTTTGCACAATCTGATTCAGGGGAATGGATTGGAGGCCCAACCAAATGCAATTACGCCTGTTCCACAAAAGCCAAGAGATGATTATAAAAACTTCTACTCTAAGATCATCAGATACCTGCAAAAAATGAGCAAACAGATTAGAAAAATCCCCTAGGGGGATTACAACTGAGTTGGCTCCACACATTCTCCAATGCCTCACATCCCCATATAGCATGGAAAATATCTTCGGGTTGGGCATTACAGACCGTGCATCTGTCAGTATCAGCTATAAGGTGACAGAACAAGTTAACCATGGTGGGTAGAGCCTCATTGCAAGCACGCCACGCAAAATGTTTCATCTTGGAAGGGATCCGTAGCATCCATAAGCCTCTCCAAAATGACTTCTGGGGGTTAGGATTTAAGCTACTAGTGTTGTTGGCCGAAGCATCACAAGCCAGCAACTTATAGGCACTTCGGGCAGTCAACAGGCCAGAAGGAGTTTTAGACCATATCAGACGATCACAAGGGAGTCTGAAACTCAGCGGGATACTCAAAATGATTTTAGCCTCAGGAAATTTTGGTGAACTACATCAGCTTTCCAAGTACATGAAGTTGAATCAATGAGGCTACTGACCTTCGCATCAGGTGGAATATAGGGGAGAGGAGAGATGACCATTCTATAGCATTGGTCGGGAAGCCATTTGTCTTCCTTTATACTAACAGAGACACCATTCCCTATCCACCAAACCATGCCCCTTTTAACCACATCTCTAACACTACAAATACTCTTCCACGCATAAGACCCCCCATTCACCTCAGGTGCATCTAGAATTGAGCAATTCAGAAAAAATCTAGCTTTGAAAACCTTATGGCATAGAGAATCTGGATTATTAATCATTCTCCATACTTGCTTGGCCAAGAGAGCTTGGTTGAACTTCTCAATCTCCTTAAACCCCATACCTCCCAC
>JARYZH020002846.1:0-13371 GCA_030021035.2 Notholithocarpus densiflorus
TTTTTTTTTTTTTTTTTTTTTTTTTAATCTATAATGTGTAATTGCCAGTTTTTTTGTTCAAACCGTGTCCACCATCATCATGATCTAATCATGAACATACTGCAGTCCAATTTTTATTTGTTTATTAGTGCATCTAGTTTGATTCTAATAGTGGAATTGAATCACTTGCATGAGTGATGAGCAGCCTGAGGTTCTGACCAAAAAAAGGAAGAAAAAAAAATAGAGATCCCAAATTTAACCCATTGATACCATGGATACACGTAATTTGCAGGTAGTTACATGCATAGCATAACCAAAACAAAAAAAACAAAAAAAAACAAAAATCATTGTAGCAATTGATATATCATAGTGTTTCTATCGAAAACATCTATGGTTCAAATCTCCCTCCTCCAACTATTAAATTATATATATATATATATATATATATAAAAAGATCATCTTAAAACGAAGAAGTCAATGCCTGCAAGCTAGTTTGATAAGTAGTTATTTAGTGACAATTCAAGCCTAAAACATATCATTCTGTCTTACTCGATGCAAGCCATTAGCCATATGTGTAGGAATCTTGCGCTTGATGATGAACAAAACAATAATAGATTGAAAAGACCAGGAAGTTTTGTATGCATTCTATTATGGTGCCTAAGTCGTCCTAGCTAATTGAATGCATTAGAATATGTGGGCGTGGTTTGTGATAAACTGATAATCATAATTAGGAAAAAAAACACAAGCAAACGAAAAGATTGATTGGATTATTTGACTATGTTTTTAATTGATTTGATTATTTATTAGCATATCTTCCTTTCAATGTATATCACTGCTGAGATATGCAATTTTTGCTAGATAGTATATAATAAACATAACCGGGACCATAATCGTACCCCCCACAAAACTAATAAACTTGCAAGTCATTGTATTTGTATGTCATTTAGATAAAAAGGAAAAGTCGCTGTATGTCGTTATCCACTCTCTCATCACAGAGCAATCCAGATTTGGAGCCTTGGACCTTACGAAGTTTTCCAAGGACAGACAGGACCACAACCTATAGGTTTTGTATTAAGGGCTGGCCAATTCTTAACTTGTTAATTACACTGTCACCATGACACCATTTATTTACATAATAAATGCTTGTTCTTAAAAGACAAAACTAATAAACTTGCAAGTCATTGTATGTCATTATCCACTCTTTCATCACAGGGCAATTCAGATTTGGCCTCTAGACCTTACAAAGTTTCCCAAGGACAGACAGGACCACAACCTATATATTTTGTTATTGTGTTTTGCAATTCTTAACTCGTTACACTGTCACCATGCATGCATGCTTGTAGTTAAATAACAATGATTTTGATAATGATGAATCTAATTTAATGATAATAATTGTAACAATTAATTTAATTATGCATGTACTGGGTGTGAATGATGATCCTTAGATCTGAAACTTCTTCCCTGATCATTTTGCCAAGTCAAATACGTCTTAGGTAGCTAGTGAATGAAAAGCTCACACCGACTCTCAGATATAGACAGCATTGGAATCTCATAAGTCATACCCACCAATCCCTGAAGCAATTTGATTTGGAAGCTACGGGTTTTCAAAGTCTGGCTTCCCATTAGTTTTGCATTTAGTCGAATGACAACAGTAGAAACATTATTAACAATAACATTTTTCATACTATCAGTAATATAATAACAATGACATGGACATTCTAACTAATATGTACGGCTTCTTTTCTTTTATGTATCTGAAAGATACAAAAATTTTCAACCCCAAAAATAAATAAGTAAATAAAATTTTATGGTAGCTCGTAAAAAAATATTTTATAATGGTAATGTCATATTATATAATATGAGTGTGTGTATATGATGAATTAGATTGGTGTCTTTTGTCGTAGTCTTCCTTAAAAGTTACCATAACTTTTGAATGTAATTTGTAGTGTGCTTTTGTGTTCAAATTTCGTTCTCACTATTTTGTGTGTGTTTGTTTCTCTTGAAGAGGAAGAATTAAAAAAATAAAAATAAAAATAAATAAAGTGTCCCTGATTTTCAAGTCTCAATTTTAAGAAGGGGAAAAGGCTTAAATATAGACATAATATTGTTTGTTTTTCTTTCTAAAATTTCCAACAAATCGATGTCATATAGAGATAGTTATAATCATCAATTAGTAGCTACAACCAAACAGAATGGCCATAGAGATAGCAAAATTACATAAAGTTGAAAGACCAAAATTACATAATTTTTTTTCCATCAAATCGATGTCATTTAGAGATAGTTTTAATTATTAGTTTTAAAATTTGAAAGACCAAAATTACATCGATATGAGAGCAGGATAAGAAAAGTGACTTTTAACCAAAGAAAAGAGAAACAAAAAGTTGGACAACTGGATTGTTAATTTCATGGTCGCCAATTCTTGTCCAAACTTCACCTAGACAAGCAAACATTAGTCATAGTAGCTTTCTACATTTTTGAATTGTAATTGTAGTGATAGACCATGAGCGTAATTAACAGTAGGCTCTTTTTTTTATGAGAAATTAAACAGTAGGCTTATACTGCTTTAAAAGCTAATTAAAACCCTAGGACTAGGGTATGTACGTTGACATAATTTTTTATTTTTTACTATCTTGAAATTTTGCCAACATAGAAAATATATTAAAATAATATAATTCAACAGTAGATCTGTTAAAATTCATATCTAATAAAAAAAAAATATTAAGTGGTGTAACATTATTTAAATATCCAATATTTATAAAGTTGCTGCCTCATCCATAAACCAAAGTTGCTGGAAATAAACCTTGAAGTGGAGTTTTGAAGTTGTGGACTGGAAGTTCATGTTTGGAGCATATTCATATCAAAGAAGTCTTTCGATCTTGGAGGTGAGTTGGTAACTTTAGTTAAATTTATGAATAATAGGGTTATTCTCTCTGTAAACTTCAATTTGATAGTGAATTTATTCACCTTGGGATTGATAAGATCAAGCCCCTCTAGGCATTTACTGTGAAATTTTATAGTTTTCCTAGGTCAACATATCTCGTTGTTAGGTACATTTTTTACACCTAATTTTATTTAAATACCACCTATTTATTTTCAAACACCACTAATAAGTTATTGGGCTTTCACAAATATTTTTTGCCCTATTATTATGTTAACCACAAATATTTCATATCTTATTATCTAAATTGGGTTATGATATAAACTATCACAAAAAGCCCCAAAAAATCATATTTTATCCAATTTTATTATCATTATTTAGCTAAGCCCAAAACCAGGCCTACGAGCCCAATGCATGCATCCCATTCTATTTAAAGTCTAAGAATACTTATACTTGACAATATTTGAAAAGCATATGATTCAAGTCCATGGCAAAACAATTTTATCAATGAAATTCAAATTCATAATTAAAGCCCATGGTTTAAACCCATGGCGATTTCAACGAAATTCAAATCCCGCAAGCAAAGCCCATGATTCAATCTCATGGCAAATTATTTATTAAAAACCCAGTTCTCGCTAGCAATACTAAAAAGCCCAATTCTCATTGGCAACATCAAAAGCCCAATTCTCATTGGCAATGCCAAAAGCCTAATCCTCGCTGGCAATATCAAAAAACCCAATTCTCATTGGCAACATTAAAAGCCCGGTTCTCACTAGCAATATCAAAAAGCCCAATTCTCATTGGCAATATTAAAAGCCCAGTTCTCGCTGACAATATCTAAAAGCTCAATTCTCATTGGCAATACTAAAAACTCAATTCTTACTAGCAATATCAAAAAGCCCAATTCTCATTGGCAACATCAAAAGCCTAGTTCTCACTAGTAGTATAAAAAAAGCTCAATTTTCATTACATTAAAAGCCTAGTTCTCGCAGGCAATATCCAAAAAGCCCAACTCTCATTGGCAACATTTAAAATCCAATTCACATTGGCAACATCAAAAGCTCAATTCACATTGGCAATATCAAAAGCCCAATTCTCGTTAGCAATACTAAAAGTCCAATTCATCAAAAGCTCAATTTTCATTGACAATATCAAAAACCCAATTTATGTTGGCACTATTGAAAGCCCAAGCTAACTACTTGGCACTATTTTATGAAAAGCCCAAGGTTATTAACACTTGGCAAAATACTATATCATAAGTATTTCACTTAAATGTCCAATGATGAACAATGTTTTAATTTCTTAAACATTACTATAATATTATAAGCCCATGGAATCTAAGGCAATTATCTATTCTCAAAACCCATGGCAATCATCTTATAAAAGCCCATGGAAAGTTATGATTATTTATCTTAAAATTATGATATTTATTTACTTTATTCCATATTATAAACCCATGGAATTTATATAGTAAGAACCCATGGTTACTATTTATATCACAACATTCATAATATTTATTTTCAAAGCTCATGGTAATTATTCATCTTACAAGCTCATCATTTAAATTATGACATGATTATTAGGAACCATAAACATTACTTATGGTATGGAATTCATCATTTCAAAATAGTAAATATTATTTATAAAGCATTATGAAATAATTAAAGCTCATGCTATTATTTTAAATATTACAACTCATTGCCCAAAGATCGATCTATCACAAATATCTATCAAAACCCAAACTACAATGAATATCCACTAACAATAAGAGTCCATAAGGGATGAAAACCCATGACAATGTGTGTCATTGATGTCCATTTTGTAGGTCCAAATATGTGATGAAAGGAGAACAAGCCCAAGTGAAAAAAGGCCTGAGCACAGCCTAGCCAAAGGCTCTAGCCCATGTGAATAGGCCCAGTCCAAAGAAGGCAAAGAACTGAACCAGCCAGCCAGCTCCCTTCTTGTTCATCCTTGACCAAGGTTCTGCTGGGGATAACCAAATCCCTAAGAATGAACTAAAAGCTGTCCCATCATGTGCCCCCATCACGTGCATAGTATTCAGAGGTTGTATTAGCAGCTAAAGTCCAATGGGTAAAGGGATTTCATCATCTTCCTCAAAGCTCCACTTCCAGTGGAAGGGAGCCATAACCAAGTTACTCAAATCTCAACAAATCAATTCTATAAATGCCAAAAATGTTCAAGAACTGGTTCATGTGCCAAGCTCATCAATCCTAAAGGGGAAAATTTGGGAACATGTGGTTTGGAAGGCTTAAAGGGATCTCCAGCAAAACCCTCTGAAGTGGGCTCAAACTTTGACACCTGGCTTGGGGTGTTGAATCCTACTTCCTAAGGTCCAAATCTTAGTTGCAGCACCAAGATTCTACCTTAATACCTGCCTTAACACCATTGGCTGAACACAACCTCAGAAATCTCAGCATTTAGTGCAAGATTACCCAAATATTCACCCATGTGTGACATTGCCCAAAGATGCAAGGCAGCCAAAATGAAAATCTACCATTTATAGCCAAATCCTAAGTTAGATACCCTGAATTTCAGCTCCATCTGACATTCTGAAAATTCCCTTGTTGATCAAACCCAACATTTTTTGCTTTTGCTAATTGCTCCTTAAGCTTCATTATAAAAGGAAAGCACCATCTACTCATCAAGGGGGACAAAATCCTCTCAAAGTCTCCATCAATCATGCCATTTTTAGCCTTTAATTCATAAATAAGTTCCTTTTTAAGTTCATAAAGGCCCATACCATCAACTCACAAACATTCCTTCTCTTGTCTAACAAAACCCAGCACCATAAAGGCCTCATAATTAGCTACAATTAGTCTCTCTTCACCATGGAAAATATTAACCAAGTTCCTTTACCATTTTATTCCCACATCACCATATATTTACTCATCCACTCATATAAAAGTAGTTTCCATTACTTACCATGCATCCTTCCACATATTCCATCGTGGGCATAAGAACCTTAGTTAAATATTTGCTACACTAAGTTGGGGGTCTTTCTCTCCCTTCATTCCATCCAAATTTTCCTCTTTTACTTGTAGTTATAAAGCCTTTAATCCTTGTTTATTGCTATTATAATGAAGGCCATAATGTCCTAGATACTATGGAAGTTTTCCCTCGTGTTGCTTAATAATAATGAAGAAACTATATGATTTTTTATCATGTAAACACACTTATTAATTGGTCAGATGTCTACCGCTAGAGATCTGTCATATTCACTGCTATACCATTTTCCTCTTGTGTACTTGTTATAATGACCCCACTTTTATATTAATCGACTACGAAGGAAATGCATAATTTTTACTATGCAAATACATTTTGTTCATTTTTAGACTCCTTAAAACACAACCAGATTAACCTAGTTAATTAGCCAAGTGATTACTTAGTCAAATTATCAAATCTAGGTTAACACAAATATCATATTATTGTAAAGTGCGGAAAATAAAGAACACAATAATATGATAACTCAGGAAAACCAAACCGGTAAAAAACCTAGAGAGGATTTAACTTAGCTATCCTCAAGGGAAAATGAATTCACTATGAAAGAATTGAAGTTTACACAATAGCGACTTAGACCACTAATATCCTATTGCTAGCTCGAGTAGGAAACTTACTACCACGACCCCATGATAGATCCGAGTCCACGGACTACTTCTTTCTTGAATTCCCAGCAAGCACAAGCACTCCCGCTTGTATATCTTTAAGCTCTTAATGTAGCAACTGAATCGATCACCAAGTTCTTGACATAATCTTGAAACTTGAAAACCCTAAGTATGTGTAAAGGCAACCACCTCTTGATCTCACAAAAGATTCACACATACAGCATAAGGAGCAACACTAAAACGTGGCTAAGGTTTACCCTTTTATACCTAGGGAAAAACATAAAACCCTACACGTCAAACGGGCTTAGGCTGAGTTGGAAAATTCTGCAGAAAAACAATCTGCACGAGTTTCGATCGGTCGAGTCTAATTCTCGATCAATCGAGCCAGGCAGATTTACATAGTAAACCCTGCAGAACACTCGATTCCAACTTTACATATAAACCCACTTTGAGCAAGTCTAAAACAAAGACTAAAACATTTTGATCATGGTTTGCCAACATTACAAATTGAAGTTCTAATACATTTAAACTAAAGTCTTAGAACCCAACAAGCTCCCCCTTTGGCAATCCGTGACAAAACACATACTTAACAAAATGCTTAAAGTTTACATAAACAGCCCTTTACAAAAACATAGCCCAACATAACAAATTCAACCTAACTACTATCTATTAGTTGCAAGTGTAGACAGCAGCACGACTGAATCAACCTGTATATTTCTTGAAACACTCAACAAACGCATAAACGCATGTGTGAAAAATACAAGTAAAACATAAATAATAATATAAAAAAAAAAAAAAATCTTGATTTCACATAACACAAAATAAAGACATATATCATGAATATCCTCATAAATATAAATCAATAAGCAATGTGAAACAAGAAACATATACAAACAATGTATCTCCCCCTATCATGAATAACCCAATTCAAAACAAAGAATCCATCATGAGCCAAAAGTGTAAATACATAATGAAGCACCTATATACAATCTAATAGCTCCACAAGCTCCACAAATTCAAAAATCTCCCCCTAACTCCAAAATCTCCTCTATAAATGTAATCCCCCTTTTTGTGACAGAATGTCAAAAGGCAATCATAATCCATCATCAAAAGGAGGTGGCGGAGGCAACCGTCTAATATGCTCCAGATCCGTTCGCAAAGCACGAAGCTCATCAAGCATGTCCACCAAAAGCTGACCATGAGCCACCTGAACGGTCATGACAATCTCCAACATACGTCGAATGTCTGAATCATCCGAGGTAGAAGGTGGAGGAACAGCGGCAGCAGCAGCAGGATCAACAGATGCCTCAGCTGAAGTATCACCTGTAGAAGAAGGAAGAGGAGGTGCAACACTGGAAGGCTCAACCCTAGGGCGTTTAGAGCTCGCTCTCATCTGAGCAGCCCTCTACCTAAGAAAGGTGGCACCTATAGGAGCGATAATGTGAACAGGCTCAGAAGCCGGAAACTCATCTAAACCTAGTTGTAACAAAATCCGGTGAATAAAAATGGGGAAGAAAAGAGCATGAGCAGTAGAACTACTCCGATGAACCTCAATCAAAGAACGAATGAAGAGATGAGGAAAGCTCATAGGAGCATCAGAAACAAGTGCAAACAAAAACGCACAACGCTCAATAGGGATGGTGTGCAAGTGAGAGATAGGCCACAAGGAATGACAAGCAATCCTAAAGAAAAGATAGTGAATCTCAATGAGCTCAGCAGAAGTGATCTGCGAATCAGAACTCCATTGGATAGAAGACCCAATGATGTAAGACATGATGGCGTCTAGGGGAGAAGACTCATCATAAGGATAAACCGGATGCTAGACCAATGGCACCCTAAGGGCATCAGCCATTACCGAAGGGGTAATGGTGTACCCTACACCTTGTACCCAACTCCTCACTAGAGTGTTGGCATCATAGGAGTGGACAAAGAGGTTCAAATAGAACTCTCTAATCAAGGTAGCCGGAGGAGGATGAGAAATGTCTAGCAGAGGAAGCCAACCCCTACGCTCAAAGTTTCTCCTAATCTCACCATCTAGCTCATCTAATAAAACCTTTCTCTCAGCCCAAATGTTTCTCTTAAGGTTAAGCTTCTCATAGGCTTCTTGGTTTTTCTCACTCAGGAACCTCTCACTATCAAAGGTGGGGGATGGAGAAGAAGTGGAGGTCCTATTAGCTCTAGTCTTCCTAGGCATGATGCTAAAGATCAAAAGGATAGACACAAAAGAGACAGAGAGAGAAGAAAAGAAAAAACCAAGGGCAGACTACAAGTTAGCACAAAAAAATAGAAATAACAATTCTATATGATGCATGAACATTATTAACAGATGATGCATGCTCTAATGCAGTGAGAACCAGTTCAATTTTACTTCAAAATCACAAAAATTGGCTTGAGCCTAGAGTTTACATAAAAAACCCCAAAATTTGAAAAACTTATTTTCACAAAATCCAACAAATTGATCAATTGATCATTACACAAGATAGGTAACACAATAGAATGATCAAATGAGTCAATTTAACAAGCCAATTTCATCAATTTAAACCAAATTGAACAAAAACCCCAAAACGGGTAGTTTCAAGCCCTAGAAATTTCAATTTTTCCCAATTCAACAAATTGATCAAATTAATTCACATAGAACAGTTGTATATCATCCCACAACAAAAACCCATTGATCAATTTCCAAAGAAAAAGCTTGAATCATCAAAAATCCCAATTTTGCATAAGTTCGGAATTTTCCCAACAATGCATGAATTAATGCATGAAAACTGTAAATAAATGAAAAAGAAAGGGCAATAAGGTCTTACCGGCCTTGAAAGAGAAAAACCTTTCAAAAATTTTGAAGGAAAACGACAAAAATTTGCTTTGACTCCTTGACCGATCGAAGAGAGAGAGAAAGGTGTTTTGAAAAAGTTTTGAATAGTGACGAACACGTGAGAAACAAGGTTTTAAAAAAAAACTCTCTATACAATTTTCGATTGATCGAAAATTAGATTCGATCAATCGGAAATACCTTCGATTGATCCAATAGCAATCGGGCACCGATCGAAACACACAGAGCCAAACCAAAACTTTAATCGCAATTTCGATCGGTCGAGAAACAGGTTCGATCGATCGAAATTCTGGAAAAACCAATTTTTTGAAAAACAGAGCAATTTTCTGCAAAAACTCCTCAAAGCATTGAATTTTATGAATAAAATGCATGAATATGAGATGAAATGCTTTTCAAAAACACCTATTTTGAACCCAGTTTTCCCAAAATTAAGATTTTCAATCAATTCACCTTATATTCTCAAGCATTAAACATGTTTTGCATAAAACTCAAAGAATTTTCAAACTTGGTTGGCCAAACCAAAATCACACACAATAACATGTACAAAGTTTAGCAAAGAGTAACTTGTGCAGTGTGTGCAACTAACAAAAGCTTGAGATACATGTGAGGTGATATGTAAATAGAAATCAATCACAATTTCTACAAAATTTTTCACAAAAAATTGAGAGAGACTATCACCTAAAGAGTTACATCATATAACTCTCACATCTCCTAAAATAAAAGCTTTCAATCATGTAAGTTTCTTGATTTGCCTCATATTGTACACACAAATTTTATTTGATCAGAAACTTATTAAAATAGCTAGGATAATGTACACACCAATTTTATTTTATTGTGAAGTTATTAAAGCCCAATAATGTACACACAAATTTTAGCATTTAAACCGAGGTTACACCTTATATTCTTTTTGTGCATGTGCCACACTTTCTCGAGCAAAAAATCTTACGATATGCACTAAGGTGTTCATGATTGGCTAGTAAACAGTGATGAGATGGTTATTTATGCCTTTCTCATTTAGTTCAAGTCCGACAATCAAAGGCATGTGACTTCAAGATCAAGACAAAGTGATCAAAAACTATAAACATCTTCCCACACAACATGCACTACAAAGCTCAAACTAGTAAAGTGCAATAAAGTAAGCTCATCCGAGCTAAACAAGGTACATAAACATGTTATGTAAAAGTAAATTGGCCAACCTTGATTTCAAATCCAAGAAAAATAATACAAAAACACATTTTGCTTCCCTTTTCATCATTTTTTTTTTATAACAAAAATAACCTAGAATGAAATGCATGAATGTTATGCAATGCAAATCCTAGAAAATCAAAGAAAACAAAAACAACAAAGACAAATGGTTACAAAGAGTAGAGCAATAAAGCACAAGGACCATGTCAGAAAGACTCACTTAGATCTAGCCTTTTGCATCCAAAACTTTTTAGATGCAACTCTAGCATTGGAGTTATTTTTCAAATTAGAATTCTGAGCAACTCCAGGATTGGAATAAAGGTTTAAAGCCTTTACCAACTCACCATTGAGTACCATAGGATCTTGTGCTTGAGGCACAAGTACTTTTGGTTTATTTGCTCACTTAGCAGCTTGCAACTTGAAACAGTTTGGACGAATGTGCCTAGACTTTCCACAAAAATGACAAACTCATGCAGGCTTATCATGCAACTTGCCCTTAGGCGGGTTATGAGCCTAGGTTTAGACTCTTGAAAATCAACCCTAATCTTCCTAGGAGGTGTAACTTCTACAGATTTAGCCTTACTCACAGAGGGTTTGACAACCTCACTCACAGGGGGGTTTAGAAGAAGAAGAAGGAACAAAGTTTGTGGAATGGGGTGCAGCCACAGAGATGCTTTCTACAAAACCTAAGCCAGTTTTGTCAGAGGGAGACTTTTGAACACTCAGCATGTGATCAAGTTTGGAGCTTGTAGACCTATCTATTTGTTCTCTAGCAATAGATAATTCAAGTTCCAAATTCTTAACTTTATCAAGCAACAACATGTTCTCAGTGTTCACATTATTCAACAATTCATTAGCATTAAATAGTTTCACAAGCAAATTTTTCTTTTCAAGTTCAAGAGATGCAATTTTCTTTAAGCCTAAATCAACACTCATAGCATCCTTTGCAGCAACTTTGCAAAGTTTATTGTAGGCTTCTTGTAAATCTGCATCTTCAAAGAGTTCCCCATCAGAAGGGTTCTCCTCAATAGCAACACTTTCATCAACTACAGCAATAGCAGTGAAAGTAATGAAGTTTCCATCCTTACCACTACCAAACTCATTGTCAGAAACTTCATCATCACTAAGGGTTACAGCCATAACCTTACCCTTAGACCTCAAGAATGTAGGACATTCAGATTTCACATGACCATACCCTTGACATCCAAAGCATTGTTGACCCATAGAATTATTAGGAGTTTGACCTACTTTCTCTCTAGGTTTTTCAGTATTATTCACCTTAGTGGGATCATTCCTCCTAAAATTTCTAGGTTCAGTAGTGTTTTTACCTCTTGCCCTTCTGTTATTGTTCCTAAGAAAGTTTCTAAAGTTCTTGGCAAGGTAAGCAATCTCTATAGCAGAGAGCTCATCATCAAATCCATTCACATCAACAGGCTTAAGAGCCATTGATTTGGATTTGCTAGTCTTAGGTAGGTCCAACTCATAGGACTGAAGAGATCCTACAAGTTCATCAACAGGGATGGAGTCCACATCCTTACTTTCAGTGATGACAATCACTTTGAGTCTAAAATCTTCAGTCAAAGATCTAAGAATCTTCCTAACAATTTTAGGTTGATCATAGATTTCACCTAGATTATAAGCAGAATTAACAAGTCTCATATTTACTTTCCATTGTATTTGATATTGAAAATTGTTACTGTAAGGACTAGATTTGAGTCCCTAACCCAAAAGATAGATGGACTTAAGCCCAAAAAACCTAAAACAATAAATTTGTAGAGAGTGGGTTGGAAAACTGGGTTTTAGTGAATCAGACAACAAATAAAGTAGATCTTGATGACAAGAGAATGAAGATAGACAAGTTTGAACTAAAGAAAATCGTCCTCGGCACAATTCGAGAAGATTAGTTCTAATATATTGATCCTTCAGTTTGATTACGAGTTCTGTTCTTGATTGTTATAGTGTTTTTCTCTCTCTAATTCTTCCCCCTTCTTCATGGAAGCTCTCTTCCATTATATAGTTCTCTTTGGACGATCTTGGCCCTCCACTTGTTGATCATCCAAGCCTCTACTTGAGTGTTTGTCCCATCAGACACCCTCTCAGGCCCTATGTGTGTTAGGGTAGCCAATGCAACACTATTCAGGGGTCTTCTCCACATTAATGTAGCCAAAAAGTTAGCTGCAGAGTATTTAATGTGGTGGTAGCAACTTTCCCTTGAGATATTTCGTGGCCTCCCTCTGTCTTGTTCCTTCTAAATACTTATCCACATTAGTGGAGTCATCCGGACCGTTGCTCCTGGTGTCAGACCACACTTTCTGACCTCGGCTTTGCCTTGCCAAGCAAGTACTCCTCCTCAGACAGCCTTCTCGGATGGTTATGATCAGACCTCACCTCTTTACTCACCGACGCGGGTTTTCAGGAAGGTATTTACTCGTCCTCGGACTATTCATGTCCTCGAATTGGGCCTCTGGCCCAATATATATGTAGATATGCATTCCTGGGCCTATCACCCCTACAATTACATTAGCCAAAAGATGTTCCTAATATATTTAATTAATAACTCGGCCTCAAAACTAGTTAAAATTGTTTTGACAAAGGTCTAAACCCAACAATTTTTGTTTTTGGGTCTTTGAAACTTGAAAGCAATGCCAAGTATAGCATAAATAATTTTGGGGTTGATGATTTACCTTCATAAATAGGTAACTTCAATGGTTGTTGATACGAATAGGTGGTAAGCTTCAATGATTTTGAATTTTTTATTTTTTATTTTTTATCTTTTTTAAGCTAGCTTTTGAATCTGAATTTTGTTATTATATGAGATTGTTGGTACGGACCACAGGGCATAAATACTAATATCAAAATTGATTTTCATTCCATAT
>JARYZH020002847.1:0-13366 GCA_030021035.2 Notholithocarpus densiflorus
CATTCCAACAACATCACAGAAGCCAAACCAAATTAGAAAAACAAATATTGTCTGACTCAAAACGTAAACGATTTTATGTTATAACTGCTAACATTATTTGAAAATCAAGTATGTTACTGAACCAAACAGAATCACAGAAATACAAAGTAAAAAAACAAGAATATAAACACAGGCCATCCATATGTAAATGTATGATAATGATACATAATGTGATAACTGTTTAAGAGTCTTCCCGGCCTAACATCACAACCCTATATTAAAGAAAAAAATCAAGTGTTCACGAAGTTTCAAACGTGGGTTTATTCAAAATCAAACTATCATATTCATATCACCCCCTCAAAGTCACATATCAAACCCTAACTTTGCAAACACGTGAAAATAATTAATAACAGTCCTAAATCAATAAATTGATTACAAACTTAAAAAACAATTTTCTTTTAAAATATATATTTGAAAATATAAAAATATAAATAAATAAACTCACCTTCATTTTGTCGCTGTCTCTTTTTTTTTATTATCTATGCTACTGTGTACGTTTTTGGATCCCTTAAAACACAAGTTGTTTAACCTAGTTATTTAGCCAAGTAATTACTTAGATAAATTATTCAGATCTAAGTTAACACAAGAAAATCATATCATGTAAATAATTCGGAAATATAAAGAACACACGATATGATAACCCAGGAAAACCAAACCGGTAAAAAACCTGGGGAGGATTTAACCTAACTATCCTCAAGGTAAAACAGATCCACTATGAAAGAATTGAAGTTTTTACAATATAACTTAAGACCACTAACATCTTATTGCTACCTCGAGTAGAAAACTTACTACCACGATTACGTGATAACTCCGAGTCCACGGACTATTTCTTTCCTTGATCCACTGCAACCACAAGTACTCCCACTTGTGACTTTGAGACTCCACTCAAAGGTTTCAGATCTTCTTTAAGTTCTTAATGCAGCAACTGAAGCGATTACCAAGTTCTTGACATGAATCTTGATCTTGATAACCCTAAGTGTGTATGAAGGTAAACACTTCTAGATCTCATAAGAGATTCAACACACAGCATGAAAAAAGACTTCTAAAATGTAGTTAGGGTTTTTCCTTTTATACTTGGAGTAAAACATAAAACCCTACATGTCATATGGGCTTGGGCTGAATTGGAAATTCTGCAGAAAAATAAATCTGCACGAGATTCGATCGATCAATCGAGCCTTGCGGATTTTAGTCCAATAAATTCTGCAATCACTCGATTCCAATTTTACAAATAAACACACTTTGAACAGCCTAAACCTATACTCTAATGTTTTGATCATGATTTGCCAACACATTACAAATTGTAGTTCTAATACATTTAGTTCCTAAAGTCTTAGAACCTAACATACTGCGTTGCAGTTTTTTTAAGGTTTTGATCAAAGGTAAAAAAAAATAAAAAAATAAAAAAATATAAAGAGAAAGAAAGAAAGAGGTTAATCTATCTATATATAATCATTCGATATTCACCTTTTGGTATATCCAATATGAAGGATTATGATCTTTCAATAAACACTTTTTAGTATATCAAAATTGAAGGGTTATGCCATTTCAATAGGCACCTTTTGACATATATATTACAACCTATCTTTTATTTATATATATATATATATATATATATATATATCGACACAAACTAAACTAGAGACACAACATTCTATCTCTTATTTCTTCCCACAAAAAACTAATAAATAAAACAACATTGGTTTATTCTGCCTAACTAATAAAACTTTGTGTTATTTCCTTTAATATCAATATTTTTTTATGCATTTTTGCTTACTACTGCAACTAAAAAATAAGGACTTTTTTTTTTTTTTTTCCTGACACTCATTTAGTAACTATTCCCGTGCATCGCATAGATCAGTGACTAGTAAAAGTATAAAACCAAAAAGGCCTAATCCCTCGTTATCTAGATATGTGACTATCGTTTCTCAAAAGATAAAATATATAAATAAAAAAAGTAACTATGTGACTCAATATGAGTGAAATAGTCGTGTCAGTTTAATACAACAATACATAACAACCAAAGCGTGAATTGCTCTGTCTATTAATTACTCCTAATTTCCAGCTTATTTCTGATCTCTTAATTATATAACAAACATAGGAATAACGAATAATGGGAACAAACTAAGAACGAATGGGGTACAAAAATTTCAAGACCTTTTAGCATAGTTTATAAATTTCTCTCACAGTGCTGTATTGCATGTGAGAGTATCATTTAGCATATCAAAACCTTTTGCAAACTCATGTCCTTCGACTCTATATTCATGGTTTTTTCCATTTTCTTCATTATCTGGCTAGGAGTTGCATTTCGAGTCCTGCCCTCTACACTGAACACTGAGATGTGGTCGAGCATCCTTGTATAATATATCAATAGACTCAATACCAGAACTGCCTTGTATAATACTTATGGATATTTTATCCAGACTTCCCATTACGAGCATCCTTCAATATAAGTGCGTTTGTTAGACCTGGTTTAATATAATCTGAGACCTTTATTTCGCTAAGCTGCACTTTGCAAGAGCACCCGTCAGCCTTCTTTTTAGCAACACAGCTGATTTAAGTATATTAGATAAGAGATTGTATGTGCTTGAGCTTGAAGGTTGGGACACACATGATTCTTTTGCTCCGTTGAAACAATTGCCAAGAGAGATTAACCATCTAGGTGGGGTACTGCAATTTGAATCTTCCTGCAATGGCTTGTTGTGCATCAGTGCAGTTCGTCGCAGGAAACCTGTTACGTATGTGTGTAATGTAATTACAGGAGAGTACATGGCCCTTCCACAACCCAAGAATGATGGATTCAAAAGAAGGTTTTGTTTCAGCCAAACCACTAATCGATACAAGCTGATTCAAGAAATATGGGATAATAGGTGGTCTTTTGCTACACAGGAACATCAATCACATCAGATTGAGGTATACACACTTGGTACAGAGAAATGGCGAAATATTGGAGATTTCCCATATTCATTTCCTAAACCAGAATACCTAAGTTTTTGTGACTCCTTGAATGGTGCTCTGCATTGGTTGTTGGTTCAGCCTCATAACAATACCACATTCATATGTCATTTTGACATTGAGAATGAGCAATTTAAACCATTTCCCGGACCCCCTGTTCAAGACCTTTCGAGCATCAGGCATATGCATTTGGGAGTGTCAGGAGGTTTCCTCTATTTATGTGAGAAATTTTTGACTTCTTATTCTGTTGAAATTTGGGTTATGAAGGATTATGGTGTCGAACAGTCTTGGACGAAAGGGTTTGTTATCTCTAATGCGGAATGGACTAATTCAATATGGAATCGTGGACCTGTACAGATTTTGAACTATGGTCTATACACAAAAATGGAAACAATGGAAGGTGCTGAATTATACATTTTGCATAATTCTGAGTTGTCTGCCTATAATGCCAATAGACATGAGCGGAAAATTCAGGTTTGTGGTATTGATCCATTCCACTTTGTGATTCCTTACGTACCAAGCCTTCTTTCACTCAAGGAAGCTGTTATTGGGGAAAGTTCACAGGTAATTTGTACCAAATCAGAATTGTCTTAATTTTTTTTCCATTTAATTGTTCATCCTCTTCAGTTAGTAATCACAGGTTTAAAATTTAAAAGAAAAATATCTTCTTAGGCTGTATTACATGACATAATTTTCTTTATATGGTAAGTAGCAACAGCATGTAAACGTTGACATGTCATGTTTGATAATATAATTCTTGTTGCGTACATCTGTTGTTCTTAAAAAAATTCATGTTTGATAATAATGTCGTAATACTAACGGTTATGCTTTGCTCACTAATCAGCATACCTCTATAAACATTTAGTTCTTTAGAAATTAGAATGATAAAAATATGAATTTCGTATTGAAAATCAATACTGCTCTAACTTTTTATTCAACTTACACTTTGACTATTTTGCGAAATTACACATTCTTTTTTATGGTAAGCAATATAACAAAGTTGGATGTACTTTCAGCCATTTTTATTAAAATTGACATAGTTTTCTTTTCACCCGCAGCTCATCAAGACCATCCAATCTCTTGAAGTGAGTAGACTATATTCCTTGTTGATTTCAGTGACTGATAAACTTGATTCAGCGTTGTGTAAGCTGGCTGTGCTGCTTTTTTCTATGTGTGCTACGCCGGGAATTAAACTGAAGCCTAATCCTTGGTTCATAAAAAATTACATTTTCCGTTTAAAACAAAGATGACAAGAAAATATGCAAACTGGAAGTACAGCCAACCAGTGAAATGTAGAAATGCACTGCTTGAGAACTTCTGGGTTTCTCTAATTGGCAAAGTTTCTCTAATTTTTTTTTGCATTAATTTGATATGTATTTTTGTTTAGGATTGTTAATCTTTTTATTGCCTTGTTGGACACATTCATTTAAGCACAAGTTGCACTCTTTGAATCTTGTAAACTTAGCGATGCTTTTTGTTTAGCTTTATCAGAAATGTATTTTGAATTCACTACTAAATGCACTATCCTAGCTTTGTTGGATGCATCATGAGGACTTTATTGAACGCGTTATTTTAAACATGCTAGGTATTTTCTATATCTTGATCATACTGAATGTACAAACCTTGTCTTGTTGGTCCCACTGTAAGCAGACAGGTGATTCTTCACTTCTCTTACCATGATTTGAGTGCAAATTTAACTTGTCACCATTGTGCATCTCCACATGGCAGGCTCTAATGTTTTTAGACTATTTTGCAATTAATCTTACTGCTTCTTCTCTGCTATTATTGCTAGATGTCTTGTATTACTGTTGAACACCCCACATTTGTATTTATATTGCCACTAGAAGCTGTGGCATACTTGGACACCACAGACACAGTAGCATGTCACAAATAACATCAATGTTTCTAGATGTCACCAAATCTTTCACTGTTACTATTGGATTGGATGCTCTGTGATCTGTCTACCTCCATAAACGAAAAGTTTTTACTTTCCATTGACAAGAATTTCGGATTTGACTACCCTCTCAAACCTTGTTTACTTAAGCATTCCCATCTAAAGTTCTAAAAAATTTAGCATTTAGGGTCCGTTTTACGTGTTGAAACAATAATTTTCAATTTTTTTGGAAATAGGTGAGGGTGAAAAAGTATGTAGAAATATGTGTAATGTTGTTTAAAAACTGAAAACATGTATTTAAACACATGTACCAAACAGACTCTTAGCATCTCAAAAACCAATTTTATAACATTTAGCACACCACTTTACAATACAACCTATATCAAAACTTCTATTTTTTTTACCACTTCATTTAAATATTGTTTCTTTATTATTTTTCAATAATTTTTTTTCCTCTCTCTCCCTATCTCTTTCTCTCCTCTGTCTCTCTCTTTCTCAACCCAACTATTCTCAACACCGCCGGCACCACACTACCAATAGTCACCACAAAACCCACCACCCAACTACCACTAACAAAAAAAGAAAAAAGAAATCATAGAGAAAGAAACCTCCACATCCACACACAACTACTACATCCACTCACCACCACAAACTACAAAAAAAAAAAAAAAAAAAAAAAAAAAAAAAAAAAACCTCCACCATTGCCACCACCAGCAAACCCATCACGCCGAACCAAAACCCACTAGACACGGACACCACTTCCCTCCCCGTCGTCATCTTCTTCCTCGGCGCGGCTTGACGTCCTCCTTCGCACCGTAAATCAAATCAAGACCCAAAATCCCAAAACCAAATCAAGATCCAAAGAAAAGAACCATAGCCATCGGACCCACGCAGAGAAAGATGAACCACAGCCATCGGACCAAAGAAGAACCACGCAAAAAAAAAAAAAAAAAAAAAAAAAAAAAACCTCCATTGCCGCTACTGAACCATAGCCATCAGACCCACGATCCATGACCACAATCACCGGACCACAGCCATCAGCAGCCTACAATCACTAGAGCAGAATCATCGGCGGAGCACACTCATCGACGAAGCACAGAAAGAGAAGAGAGAAGAAAGAAGTGAGAGAGGAAAGAGAAAGATAGAAGAGAGAGAGCCGTTGAGGTGAATAAAAAAGAATTTTTCTTTTACAATCCAGCTACAATGCGGTCTCAAATATGAAATTGTACTGTAGTTGAATCTTAAAAATTTTAAGATTTAGCAGCTTTAATGCAGGGCCGGCCCAAGGCCTAGGCCTAAGGCCCCACAACCAAAAAAAAAAAAAAAAAATCCTACTAAAAAAAGCCCCATCCCCCTCCTTAGAGGCCCAAAACTTTATAAAAATATAATATTTTTTAAATAATTGGTACTTTTTTTTTAAGAGTGATGTTAAAGATACCACAAATTTTACTATAGATTTAAGTTTAAGTTTAATTGACATGTCACCAATCACATAAAAAAGTAATTCAAACACAAATAAATTAAGCTGTTGAAATTCATCAATTACAGTCATTATCACATTATATTGTGAACATTTTGTAGCATCTTTAGTATTTTTCTTTTTCATTTCTAACAAGACTTCCAAAATAGGATTCCAATAGAAATTTAAACCAATTGAAACCCTAAAATATTTATAAAAAAATGTTGCAAATGTGATAGATCATCAATGATGACTAATCTCCTCTAATAGTTTGAGATCTTAATTTTTGTAAACTAATCTCCTACAAAGCCACACACCAAATAATATCTATCTATCTTTTTTGAATATATAAAATTAAAATTTAGATTACAACTGTACTTAACTATGCATAATATTATATCCAAGTTAAAGTAAGTTTCTTTTTTAAAAAAATAATATATTTTTTAGTTCTTTTTGTTTAAATTTATTGTAAGGACCAGATTTGAGTCCCTAGTTCAAAAGGTGGATGGACTTAGGCCCAAAAAGCCCAAAACAATGAATTTGTAGAGAGTGGGTTGGAAAACTAGGCTTTAATGAATTAGACAACAAGTAAAATGGATTTAGATAACAAGGAAATGAAGATAAATTGATTTGAACTAAAGAAAATCGTCATCGGCAAAGTCCGCGGAGGTTAGTTCATATATATATATATATATCTCAAGTCTGATTACAAATACAATTCTTGATTGCTAAAGTTTTTTTCTCTTAGATTCCCGATCTCCTTCTCTCATTGCCCTCTTCTCCCTTTATACTATCTTCCCCTTCTATCTCTACCATCCACGTGCAGACCAAATGGTTGGTGTTGATACTTGTCCCATTAGCACTTTCCTGAAGTCTTTGTGTAGTAGCTGTAAGGCTGAAAACTACTGTTCAGGTATCACTTCCACATTAATGCGGCCAGAGAGTTAGCTGCAGAGCATTTAATGCGGTGGTAGCAGCTTTCCCTTAAGATATTTCATGGCTTCCTTTTGTCCTGTTCCTTCTGAATACTTATTCGCATCAGTGGAATCATCCGGGTCATCGCTCTTGGCGTCAGACCATATCTTCTGACCTTGGCCTTGATTAGCCGAGGAAGTATTCATCCCCGGACTATCTAATTAGTTGGTCGTGATCAGATTTCAACTATTCACTTACCAATATGGACTCTCCTAAAAGAGTTTGCCCGTCCTCGGACTACTCAATGTCCTCGGATTGGTCCCCTAGCCCAATATACTTTACAGATACGTGCTTCTGGGCCTATCACCCCTACATTTATAGTTCAACTATGATATTCAATCATTTGTATGAAATTAACCTTAGTTTAATTAGTATTATTCATCAATTTCTGTATTTACACCAAATTAATCTTAATTTAATTAGTATTATATAAATTTATTTAATTAATGTTTACATATAAAAATGCCCTATATAAAATTTTCGCCTTAGGCCCCAAATTTTGTTGGGCCAGCCCTGCTTTAAGGTAGAGGTGTTTTTATCATTTGAGGTGCTATAAAAATGCTAAAAAATAGTATTTTTAGCATGGATTTTGCTAATATGTGTTCTAAAGGCACACAATAATTAATCATTTTTAGAAATATTTTCTCGGGAATTGAAAAAGTATTGACAGTTTTTTCAATTCTAGAGAAAATGTTACCAAAAATGGATGGCTAAAGGCACACATTAACCGGACCCTTTTAGCATTTGAGAGCTTTAATGTGAATGCTCTTATTAACGTATCAAAACAAAACACGTGCATGATATAGCAACAAAAGACCCCAACAGCCTTTCACAGTGTGGGCTTGGACGTTGGAACTAAGTTTTGGAAAAAAAAGGAACCCAGGGGTCCTCCCTTACAAGTTACACAAATCTCATGGCCAGATCCCACCTAAAAACAACCCCTCTTAATAATGTCTTCGTTAGTTTGTTGTCCCATATGCCTTTCTACAACCATGAACAAGTTTTGCGTTTAGCTGCTCTTAAAAAGCTTCTACCTATTTGCTATTATCATAGGATCCTTACCAATGGAAAGTTTTTAATAGTTACATCTTTACTATTATGTTATATGGATTATATGTTTCTCAAAAAAGAAAAAAAAAATTATATGGATTATATTGAACTAATTAGTATGCTATTTATAGTAAGCTAAATCCTAGATCAATACAAATTGAAATTGGATTTCTTTACTTGCACACTAAACAAGATTGGATGTTAGACTTTTGATTTTCATTAAATAATTCCCAAAAAAATTAGGTTTGTAACAAATCAAACCTTCAATTAGTACTTTCTCTAAATCGTAAAGATTTATTTAATTACATAATACACTTTTGGTAATAATGAAATTTTTTTTATGATGTGATAGAAATTAAGAGAACATTACATGCTTTTAGTAGTTAGAAATTTATAAGAATAGAAAATACTAACATGATGTTTGGTTTATCAAAAACCTAATATGCAAGAGATTAATTGTTCAAAGAAAATGTTCAAGGACTAGACCAAAATTAATAATTAGAAAAAAATAATCTAATGACTAAATTGACACTCACATCAAAGTTTGACAATTAATTATAGGATTATGATCTTCTAAAGTTTTTAAAATTACTCTAACGTAGGAGTCTTAAACTGCTGCCCATAAGCATTTTAACAAACATTAACTAGTATCATCTTAATATATATTTAAATTATTGATGATTTAATATGGTAAAATATGAATTCAACAAAAAAAAAAGTATAGTAAAATGCAATTCACACATTTTAAAATAGATAAATAAGATTTCAAAATTTTTATTGTGAAGTTATTCTAAAAACTCTTAAAGTTCCTAATCAATCCAAGGTGATCCTACTTGTGAATAGGGACGGAGTCAGGATTTGGAGTTATGAGGAGTAATTCTGCTGCTCGCTGTGTGCGATACCTCTAACCTTTAACTCTATAGCTTAACAACTAAGGATTTTTTTTCCTTGGTGTCTTTGTTGCATGCGTGCTGGATAAGGAAAAAATTAGTTTTTTTAAAACTTTTTAGAGGGCTAGATTGTTTGTTCTGAGAAAAATCGGTTGATTTGACTTAATTTTTTTTTAGTTGAACTATTGGTAATTTTTGTTGTCAAGATAATTTTTTTGGACTTATATATTTTATTTTAAATTTAATCTTTTAATTTTTTATGGCATTTAAAAGGTAAAAAATGCTAAAACTACAAAATTTTTACAAATTACTAATGTGGTGAGTAATTATTGGTAAATAAAAAGTGATGCAAGTATGCGAATTACTAAAAATTTGCTACTTCAATAGTTTGTAAAAAAGCTGTAGAAAAGTTTGTTGCTATAACATTACTCTTAAAAGAATCGATGACATTGTTAAGGAGGGAAAATGTAATTTTATTGAACAAAATTGCTAAAATTAATATCTATTAGTTATACTAATATTTAAAAAAAAAAAAAAAAATTTGAGAGGGATGAGGGGCATTGCTCCCAAGTCCATATCTAGCTCCGTCCTTGTGAAGACCTTATCAAATCGATCTAGAAATTTAATTTAAGTTGGTGTCTAAATCTCTCTTTTTCACTCTCCAAATAAGAATTTAAATTTAAGTTGGTGTACTATAGGTTAGTTTATTTAATTTATTTGACTTAGTATAGTTTTGTAAAATTTCACTATTTCTAGATAAATACACTTTTAATCAAATTTTTTTTTTTAATTCAAAATAAGTTGGTGGATGGGATTTGAGAGACTGAGAGTTGAGACAACACAAATGACAGCCCTTACTTGTCTATCACTTCCAAAATCTGTCTCAAATCTCATTTTCTAATTGATGAATGAGTGTACTGTATGGTCACGCGTATTGCTCTCATAGTCTCATATAATTGGGCCCGCCTGTAAGTTCATACTCTAGTTCCCTTTTTATTTTTAGATAATCAGAAAGGTTTATTGAAGCCAGAAAGCTAAGAAACGAGTACAGAACATCAGGAAAAAGCTCCACCTCTACTTCTCTCCATGCCAACATGCAAATTGTATAAATAAAAAGTGCAGGAAAATTATGATGATTACTGTCTGTCCCTGTTATTATTATTATTTTCTTACAATAAGAAGATTCTCTGGAACCAGCTGAAATTGCTGTTATCATTTTTAATCTAATTAATATTTATTGTCACAAACTATTTTATAACGTTTTTATAAACTATTGATATGACAAATTCTTACTAGATCTAATATGGGTCTATCACTAACATCACATTTTTACTTACAAATAATTATTTAGAAAATGCTAAAATCATATAAAAAATTTGTAAAAATACTGTAAAACAATTTGTGTATGTTTACTCTAAAAAAAAAGAAAAAAAAAAAGAAAAGAAAAAAAGAAGAAGAAGACATGAACGATATCTTAACCAGAGTGAATTAATTGGTAATATATATTGCAAGTGTGTCAACATTTATTGCTAATAAAGAGTAAAATCAACATATTAATTTAATTATTACGTGCTCCACGCACCGCATGCGAAGGCACCTAGGAAAATGGTATTGGCGTGTCTGAACTTTTTATTAATAGAGCAGGGCATGCATGTGAAGTGATTTGCGCATGGGGGTAGCAATCAATATTAAATTTTCAATACAAATTCATCGTCCAAAGTTATTGCAATGAGTATATCCTGTCAAGCTAGCTAAATTTATGTACAATTATTTATTTAGGTGTAGTAAGTTTCTAATTTTTTTTTCTATAGAAACATCTAAAAATAAAATAAAATAAATAAAATGTAACACATAATCTATCCACACACACAAAAAAAAAAAAAAAAAGCATTGAGTACCAATAATATTACTTTTTTTTTTTTTTTTTGAGAGAATTAAATTTAATGTAAATATATTTAAATTTAATTACGAAACCAAAAATACTACACTTAAATAATTTAATCTAAAATTTGTTCTATCTTCTATATATACATGTCTCTTTAGACCTACCACCACACACCATTCCTAGCTAGCTGGTTAGTGTTTTGAGTAATATTTAAAAGATCAAACACTTGGTGAAAATTTCATCAAAGTAATGGTCTTCCAAGGCTGAAACACGACTTCAAGGGTTACATGACATTCAACATATATGATCCTCGTCCATTATCAAAAAAAGGAAAAAAAGATAACCCTCCTCCATACTGTAGAGAGTTACGTGACATTCAAAGTAACCCTCCTCCATACTGTAGTGATTTTGACATGTATGAATGACCATTAGAATTAGATTAAATTATGAGTGACCATTAGAATTAACAAAAAATTATATAGTAAAATGTCAGTCACAGTTGGAGATTTATCTTGAAAAAGTGATGCATTTGTTACAAAAGGTCTTATAAAGGTTGGTATTCAATAACTTGAAATCAATTTGATATTGAAAAAATAGGTAGACGGCGACTTGAGTTGGTGTCTTCCACCTAATTCTGACCGTAGTAACATTCTACCCGTTGGGCCCGCGTAACTTGAAATCAAATGACCAAACAATTGAGTATAAATATGTGAAAATTTAGGGTCAAGCGGGATCATGATCATATCGATCTCATAATTTGGATATAGATCCTACCCCGATCCTCTTAATTAAAGCTTATAATGCAATTTATATCATCAATGACAATAAAACTAGAGATCACTATATGTTAAGGGGTGGTTAAAGGGGACAAGTAGAATTAGAGCATTCACATCAGTTCTTGCATAATAATAATAAAAAAAAATTGTATAGAAGTTACACTATTTTACTTTTACCCAAAAATGACCCACATCAGTCCCTGTATAATTGTGTAAATTTACAAGCAGTTTGCTACAGTAACTATGTAATTTTACATTGACACTATTCATTTTTTATTTAGTTATTTATTCTTTCTTTACGTATCTTAAGAATGAAGGAGGAGAGTGAATGGTGGTCGTTGTATGTGTGAAGAAAGAGAAACAATTAAAAAAATCAAGAAAATTTGATATTTTAATAAAATGTAGTATAAAATAAATAATTTGATGTAGAGTGTTTTAAAAAATAAGTATGTAAAATAGAAAAAAATAAGTTCTTATGTTAAAGTAGACAGAAATTTTTGTATAAATTGATACGAATGCTCTTAGAAAGGGTGAGTTTGGTTGTATTTGGTATGGGTGGCATCACTGGCGTGGTCTAGTTTTGTGTGAAATTTCTGAGTTCTCTCTCTCTCCCTACTTTTATGATTTATATGAAAATGTGAAATTATGTATTGTGAATTATGATAATGTTGTATGGTTTATGATTGTGAATTTGTGATTGTGACTTGTGAGTACTAAGTTGTGAGAGTAAAGAATTAATAATAGATGGTGACATAGTGTTTAATTGACTATTTTGTTTTGTTTTGTTTTTTTTTTTTTTTTTTTTGTTTAAAGAATATTAAGTATTTTTAACACGCACACATACAGGGAGAAGGGAGAAGGGAGAAGGTTTTAAAGAAACTGAAAATAGTGTATATCTAAAAGAGCCTAATTGACTGTTTTGTTGGTAGTAAGGCATCAACCATTACAAAAAGAAAAAACTCTTTAACTTATAGTTGAGGATTGTGTATATATGAATTTTTTTAATGACAATATAACTTCAAATTATGAATTATTGCTCTTCTATATATTGGCAATTCAGTATTTTCTAATTAATATGTGTTGAAAAATATAAAATAATTTGTAGTTATCGGAGATGTATATTATGTCAAAGTTATTATTATTTTATAATACTTTTAATGATTTTAATTTTAACAAATATTATTATTATTAGTGGCTTTTCATATTATTAATTATTTTTCTTCCTAAACATTTACTTCTCTGTATGGATAAATTGCGTTGAAAATAAGTTATAGTTATTTCCTTAGTATAGACGTAGTGATGTATCTATACAAATTGCATTATATTAATGCAAAACTTTGTTTTTTATAGATAATTTCATAATTTTAGTGATTGATAAAAAAATAAATTTAGTTTGTCTGCATTGTTGAGTGTTAGTTCTAGAACTAATAATTTGAGAAAAAATAA
>JARYZH020002848.1:0-13360 GCA_030021035.2 Notholithocarpus densiflorus
AATGCATAACAAAACCACAAAATTAAAAATTAGAACCTATGTTACACTTATTCATTACAATGAATTGGAACAACAAATGAGTATTCCTAACAATAAAACAACAACGACAACATCATTATTATATTAGAATTAGGCAAAAATTTATAAACACATCCAAAAATCAGTGATGTTTTATCATTGAGCTTTGTGAAAAATTACTAATTTTTAATTTCAAAAGCAAACAAAAGTGACCCATATAGGGGAAAAAACCACAAACGAAAATAATAAAAAAAAGCAAAAATCGATCTTAACACGTAGGAATCTAATCAAAACCCAGCAAGATATGGGTTGAACCCTTACACTTAGGAATCTAATCAAAACCACAAGATACCAAAATACACAAAAAAATACCCATAAATAATTCATGAGGCTCCAGAAAAAACCCATAAACCCAGAAACAAACCCATCAATAATTCGAAATCCAAATTGGGAAAAAGAGCAAATCATGAAAAACAAACCTTTGGATCGCAACACCATGCTCAAAGTGGCTCAGCATGTTTACAAGCTCCAACAACAAATTTGGCAACCTGTGTGGTAGTATGCTTCGATGTGTGGTGTGGTGGTAATTGGGCAAGAGGAAGCAGAGGATGGAAGAGGGAAGAAGTAGAGGAAACCAAAATTTTTTGCCTAACTCGTTTTGGTTCTGATTTGGGGCTGTACTGTTTAGTAGGTTAAGTGAGCTGCACTGTTTAGTGGGTGATGTGGCGATTTTTTATTGGCTGGCGTAAAACATTGGTTTTACGCCATCTCCTGACCTAATTTAAACTCAAAAAGAAAACCACAAAGTAAAACTAGATACGGAGCATCCACATTGGTGAAGCCATAAATTTAGTAATTTGGCACCACAAAAACCTACTTTATCTATTTTATCACCTCACTTTACAAAACACCAAATATCAGTAGTTTTGTTTTAGCTTCCAACACAAAAAAATAATATAAAAAACGCAATAAAATAATATATCCACTACAATAAAATAATATATCCACTATAATAAACAACAATCACAACCACCGCCATTGGCAACGACCTCCTTCCCGTCATCAATAACCACTTCACCACACATTGTATTAAAAAAACACCTTGTTTCCTCATTCTCTCAACATCTCTTCCCAACCCCGAAAACTTCCCACAATCCCTCACTGCCCTCTCGAACGCCATAATAATATCAATCTCGATAAACTCTTCTAACCCTTTAAGCCCAAAAAATTATAACCATCCTACCTAATTCATAAATATCACATCCTACAACCGAAGCCACCTCGGCAATTGGCAAAGTCTTGTTATCTTTTCGCATAACAATATAAGCACAATCCCCTATTAGAACTGGGAACCAATCCCTTCGATCAAACTTGTTTTCGGTTATTTGGGCATCATAGATTTTCTTTTCCTTGTGAGAGTATTGAGTGCCCGTACCTGAAGTGTTGACACGAACAAAGGTGCCTTGTGGGCAGTTGAGACCGAAGAGCTAGGCATCGTAACCATCAAATTCTAAGACGAGGCTGCACGAGGAGCAGAACAGGTTCATCGAGATGTTGTCGTGTACAATAGAATTGCTGTGGCAACATGTTCAGCAGCCTGACATTGTTTTTTTGTTTTTGTTTTTGTTTTTTTTTTTTTGTTTTTTTTTTTTTTTTGTGGGAAAGATTGGAGGGTTTAGGTTTTAGGTTTTGTGAATTGTGGTTTATGGGTGTGTTTGGGTCGGCCAGAAGGAACGAAGATGGGAGAGAAAAAAGAAGGAACGAAGATGGGGCTTGTGAAGACAGTAAGTGGAATAGAGGAAAAAAAGAAAGAGAAAAAAAAAGAAAAAAAAATTATTTTAATGGGAGGGAGAATAAAATATATTTGTATTTAGCATTTGGGCAGTGCACAACTATAGATGGCTGTGCACTGTAGTTGAGTAATTAAAATTTTTACCTATACCACCACCAATGTAGCATACTTTTTGTATATTGTGGTGCTAAAAATAGCAATTTAACATTTTAGCACCACCAATACTAATGCTCTAAAGAGGCAGCTTCTTAAAAAGAAGAAGAAGAAGAAGATACTAGAGAGACAAAGACTTTAGGAAGAAGAAAAACACAGTGAAGAGCAACAGTAGTTGGGAAGGAGATCGGCGACGTGGGGAGTGGTAGTGAGCTAGTAGCTAATGATTTAACTATTTTTTTCCTGTACTGGCCCGATTTTGCTTTATTGGCCAAAATGACCGATTTTCACTAGTATGACCGGTGCAGTCCGATATTACCCAGAATTTAAAACAGTACAATTTTAGCTTGTTTTTGTACCGATTGACTGACCGGTAGGAGAAATACTGGCTGGTACGGTATGGTATTGACTCCATTGGGTTGAATTATTATATTTATTTTTATAGAAACATTGGGTTGAACATGAGACATGAGAAATGAATCCTTTAACTTTAAGACCACACTTATAACCACCATTATCTTAAAAGAGTTAAATAATTGGTTTAAATTATGCTTATTAATATATATTTTGGTAGTAGGTGTGTTTGGATACCGCTTATTTGCTGAAAACTGAAAACTTATTGTTAAAAATACTATAGCAAAATATTTTTTATAGCGGAACAGTGCCACGCGTTTTTCATCACTTGGATGGTCCATGAACAGTGCCATGGGACCAGCCAAGTGAAACGCAAACGCAAATGCAAACCCACGCAGAAAATCAGCTACTCAAAAGCACACATAGTCTTGTATTTTTTAAAAATAAAAAATAAATAAATGGTTGGACATTTTTTTAATTTAAAGATAGAATAAAAAACCTATTTAAAGCCTTAATAAATAAGTTTTAACTGTAAAAAAAAAAAAAAAATTAAATTAAATAGGCTTTTAATTCCTTGACTCTCTCCTTTAAAAAAAAAAATTGATATTTTTCATAAAATCTTGATTTTTTTTCCTTTTAAAATAAAATAATATAAAATAAGATGTTAACATAAGCACATTCATAGCCCATTAGCCCACTAAAGACAAAATGAATATTGCTCATGGGTTGGGATTTTCCTTTTAGGCCCATTAACTGGTTAGCAGCCTACTAACCCATAAATACCCAACAACTAGATTAGAGAAAAATAAAAAGTATTTGGAATATGCATTTGCATCAACAACTTTCACTTGTGAAATTGTTCAAAATGTACTTTTTCGAGTAGCTTCAAGACACATTTTATAAAACTTTTACAATGAATAGATTTTTATCAAAACTTGAATTTTGATTACAACCAAAGTTATGGAATGGTTATCACATTAAAATCCTATTATATATGTTTCTAAAATATAAAAATAAAAATTGTAAGTTCACATGTGTGTGTTTGTGTTATATATATATATTAAACCCTAAATGTCTTGGAAATACTAGGAAGTACCAACCAAATGATCTATAAAGCTCTTTGCAAGTTCATATTTTTATTAGTATGAAAGTTTACTTCATATGTAATGTTCCTTAAAAACATAAACATATATATATGTTTATGTTTATATATATAAACACACAAATGAATCTTTTCATTTGCTTCATCTAAAAGACAAGCAAAATGTTTAAATTTGAAATTATGAGTTCTAGATAGTTCAAATTTTTGTTGTGGACGGATTAGCACTTAAAGTTGCAATTAATGAGATTATTTATGGTAACTGTTTCCTCATTGAATTGACTATTTTAAATATTTTTATTTTGTTTTTTTCCCCTCAAAATTTAGAAATAACTTGGTTAATTCCAAGTAAAAAATGTAACTATAAACAATCATAGCTCTCAGTCATAAACACTTGGACCGAGAATATGGAGGCATAAACTGGTTAAGTAATGTTCCTTGACTAAATTATGAATTTTCAAATTAGTCCTAAAATTTAATCTTTTTCTAAACATAAGACTAGATTATGAATTTTCAACTTAGTCCTAATTAAAATCTTAGATAATTAGGTCAACATTATATCAATTAAGAACCAAATTTTGTTGCAATCCATCTACTTTGAGGGTGAATACAAATTGATATGAAGAAATATAACATGTTTTAGGAGATCTTGCTGACTACATAATTCGTAACCAGTGATATTCTAAATTTACAAGTGCACTACTTGTAAAAAGACCAGTTTATATATAAAGGAAACTTACTAAAAAACCAATAAAAACAAAACCAAAACTCTGAGAGAAACAATCCCATCCAAGCCCATCTTCCAGCTTCTTTTTCTTCTAGTATGTGGGTCAGTCTATATACAAAGATCAAGCATATTCCCACGAAAATTGAAAGTGCATAGAATTGGAAAAGGATGCATCCCTTTGTTGACTTTGTTACAAAAAGAGGAAGATTATCATTGTTTCCCATCTCTCTCTCTCTCTCTCTCTCTCTATATGAAAATGAAGTACTAGTGTACTACCAAAAAGATTTTAACAAAAAGAATGAGGTAGGAGATGAGCAAACATGGATAAGAGTAGGACAAATGCAAACTTTGCTGGCCAACAAAATTGTGGAGAGGTGATGATCACCTCGTTAGCTTTAACAGTCATTAGAAAACAAAACAAAAATGGACAAAAAACGTTGTTTCCTCGTGACTTTGATTCCTTTTTCACAGTGCAAGGCAATAAATTAAGTGTGGCAGAGAGAATGAGCGAGTCCGCCGTTAGGTCAAAGGAAGAGGACGATGTACTGCAGCGGAGCACGAAAAAAGTAAAAGAGAGCTATCAGGTTAGTGAACCTTTAGAACTACCTTCTCCGGATCCAGGGTGGGGAAGGTGGGTCTTGCAAAGAAAAGTTTGTAGGGCTTATCCCCGGTGCATTTCAACATGCTTTTGCTTTTGAGAACGACATGGATACGGAGGTGGAGTCGGATGCTGATGAAGAGGACCTGCCTCTAGGGGAGGTGGTGGTCAGATTATTTGGAGAGAGGAAAGCCCGAATACGCGCTGCTTGGAACAATGCGCTTATTATTAAGGTTTTCAGCAAAACGATAGGTTATCACTATTTGGTCTCAAGTCTAACCAACCTTTGGAAGCCTGGGGGCAAGATGGTCTGCATTGCTCTTGGTCATGACTTTTTTCTCATTAGGTTCTCACTTAAGGAAGACATCTCAAGAGTGCTGAGGAATGGGTCGTGGTTTGTGGCTGGACATTATCTTTCCATTAGAAGATGGGAACCCAACTTTCAACCGTTGTCGGCAAATTTGTCAGCAGTAGCAGTGTGGGTGTGCCTTCTGGAATTACCCATAGAATACGAGGGAATGTGCAAAATAACGGTGGAAATGGATTGAATATAGTTAGTTAGGCAACGTTTGAAACAATAAAGGAAAGTAGCATCTCGAGTTTTAGAAACTCGAGATCCATATTAAAACTCGAGTCCCAAAGACTCGCTTTGCGAGTGTTTGGGGACTGAAAATGCCACATAGATCTCGAGTCTTTAAGACTCGAGTTCCATGCAAAAAAAATTTCCGGTGGCGTTTTTAAGCCTTACAGTGACGTTTTAAAGCCCTATAGCGGCGTTTTCCTGGGAATTTTTTTTTATAAGTGATCACCCCATACCAGGTTAAGGGAGCCCTATAGTGGCGTTTTTAAGCCCTATAGTGACATTTTAAAACCCTATAGCGGCGTTTTTATGCAATTTATGAAAATCGAGTCTTTAAAACTCGATTTTCATGTGGATTTTTTTCTAAATCAGACCCATTCTCTTACAAATCGAGACTTGAGTTTTATCTTGGAACTCAAGTTTTAGACACTCGAGATGCTAGTTTTCAGTATTGTTTTGAAACATGACAACTAACTAAATTTTTTTATATTTATTGTTATTTGGAAAGGGAGTTCCATAGAATACTATGAAGAATTAGTTCTCCGAGATATTGGTAGAGCCATAGGGCCCGTTCTTAGAGTGGACACTCATACTGCTTTGGAAGTTAGGGGGAGGTTTACGCAACTTTGTGTGCAAGTGAACCTTGATGAACACGTTGTGACGGCTGTTAGGGTTGGAGGGATTAGGCAGCCAGTTCAATATGAGGGAATTAGCTCCCTCTGTTTCTCATGTGGTAGAGTGGGGCACAAAGATGAGGGCTGCCCGTACAGAGTTCAACGTCCGGAGCAAGCCCATGTAGATTCCGGCATGGAGAAACAAACAACCCAGAACACGACAATGGAGCAGGCCGATCATGATTAGAGCCACTGTGGACCCTGGGTTCTTGTTACACGGAATAGGAAATCTGGTAAAAGGGGGATTAAAGATGCTGAGCCGCTAGCCCAAAGTAGCAAGTCTAACCAAAGCCCAATAAAGCCCACTTGCTCCTCGAGCCCAGCAACGGGGTCTGCTTTCACTGGCTTTGACACAAACAAAAAATCCCAGTCTCCTATTGCTGACCACATCACTGAAACGGTGCGGTTTGAGAATGAAAAAAATCGTCTTTCAACGCTTAAGCCAGACTTTCCCAAAACAAATAACTGTGCCACTAGAAACAAAACAGTAGGTAAAAATAAAAAATCTAGGCCATTTCAGGCCGAGCAAGCTGGTCAGAGATCGGCTCGCCTAAATCTGTCATCGGAATGGAAGAAAGTGAGTACCAAGCAAACCGAAGTAATGCCGCTGACGACAGAGGAGAAGCCGAATCAGAGTGTGTTTAGATCGGATTTGTGTTTCGAGGGTTTCATAGCTGGAGGGTCAGGTTCAAAGGAACAATTGGTGGAGGATCAAGCATCCGAGGTCTCAATCGATGTGCAGGATTTGATGCTACCTCAGAGAGATGTTGAGATGGGTTGTGCGTTCGCAGGTGTTAAAAATAATGAAATGCAACCCCAGCATAAGCCAGATCATGAGCGGCGGCCTCTTCTAGAGATCTCCAATGGCAGTTTTTCCTTTGAAGGGAATTCCACAGGCAGCAGGAAGGCAGAGGTTTTGGAGATTCCTAAGGGGCTTCTTAAAAGAATTGACCCTTCCCTCCGGCCTAAGAAAATGGGGAAGGAAGATGAAGAGGGAGGGGCTTTTGATTTGGAGGAACAGAGGCAGTTTATGGAGGTGAATGGGTATATCCGGTCTGAGGAAAGTGCAGATCCAGAGGCACCCATGCAAGTTGAACAAGGAGGTGCTTTTCCTTCCTCCTCTTGTTAATTGGTTGTTGTCTTTCTTTCTTTATCATTATCAATGAATACACTGATATGGAATTGCCGAGGGGCCCTAAACCCCACTTTTTGTGATGTTATTAATGATTTGATTCAATTGCACTCCCCTGCTATCATGGTTGTTGGTGAGACAAAAGTTAGTGGTGAAAGAATAAAGAGGATCTCAGAAAGAGTTAATCTTGATGGGGCTATTTTTGCAAACTCCATTGGTCTTTCTAGAGGATTGTGGATTCTCTGGGATTCTGACCAAGTTGATATTACAGAATTAGGTTCCACTGAGCAAGAAATTCATGTGATTGTCAATTCCTCTTCAAAACCTCCCTGGCTCCTCTCAGCAATTTATGCCAACCCTTGATATGCTGAAAGACGATTGTTGTGGGAGAATTTGGAATCTATGGCAAGTCTGCACTCTATGCCATGGATTATAGCAGGTGATTTTAATGAAGTGCTCATGGGGGAGGATAAGTTTGGAGGAAATGTGGTTAATATTCACCGAGCCCTTCGGTTCCAAGACTGTCTAAACACTTGCAGAATGATTGATATCGGGTTCTCCGGGCCTCGATATACCTGGTCCAACCACCGTCCAATGTCTCATTTGGTCCAAGAGAGATTAGACAGGGTTTTTGTGAATGCTGCTTGGAATGCTTCCTTTCCTGAAGCAGCGGTTCACCACTTGGCGAAAACTCATTCAGATCACTGCCCAGTTAAATTGTGCTTTGAGAATGTAGGTGGGATCTAGCTTACCAGGCCATTCCGCTTCCAACCTATGTGGCTCTCACACCCAAATTTTCCAGATGTTGTCCGTGATGCCTGGTCTAATCCTACTTCCCTCTAGCAAGCAGTGTCTAACTTTGCATCCAAGGTGAGCAATTGGAACAAAAACCATTTTGGTAACCTTTTTCATCGAAAGAGAAGGATTCAGGCCAGACTTAAAGGTATTCAAAAGTGCTTATCTCTAAGATCCAACTCTTTCCTGATTGATCTCGAAGGCAATCTTAGATTGGAGTATGCGGAAGTGTCTAAACTTGAGGAAGAGTTCTGGGCTATGAAAGCTCGTATCCTTTGGTTGGTTGAGGGAGATAGGAATACTTCCTTCTACCACACTTCGGCCCTTGTGTGCCGCAAGCGAAACCACATCCTTTGTATGAAAGACAGAATGGGGAATTGGCTGAATAGGGAAAGGGAGATTGCAGTTTTTATCAGACAAGGCTTCCCAGACCTCTTCACCTCGGGTCACATCAGTGCTCCCTTGGCTGACTGAGACCCTTCCGCCTGGAACAACCATCTCAGTGAAGAAGCAGTGACTCTTTTAGACTCCCCGTTAACAGATAAAGAGATATTCGAGGGTCTTTGGGCTCTCAAGCCTTTTAAAGCCCCTGGCCTGGATGGACTTCATGCTTGTTTCTTTCACCGTTTTTGGCTGGTTGTGGGTGAATCTGTGAAGCAGGAGGTAAAAATTTTTTTAATTCAGGGGTAGTTCTGGATTATCTGAATCAGATGCTCATTACCCTCGTTCCCTAGTGCAAGAGTTCTGAGTCGCTCTCGAATTTCAGTCCAATCAGCTTGTGTAATACTATCTACAAGATAGTAACTAAGATAATTGTAGGTAGAATCCGGCCTTTCTTGCCTGATCTAATCTCCCTGCTCCAGACAGCCTTTGTTCCCGGAAGAAAGGGAGTAGATAATGCTATCATAGTCTAAGAGCTTATTCACACGATGTCAAAGAAGAAAGGCAGATTAGGGTATTGGGCAATGAAGCTAGACTTGGAAAAAGCTTACGATTGCCTTGAATGGAGCTTTATAAGAGATACCTTGAAGCTGTTCTGATTTCCCCACCAGTTGGTCTCTTTGATTATGAGTTGTGTGTATACGACGTCTATTTCCATTCTCTTTAATGGGGGGACCTTGGATGCTTTCCAACCTTCGAGAGGAATCCGTCAGGGTGATCCTCTATTGCCTTACTTATTCATCTTATGCATGGAAGTGCTTGGGGCATTAATTCAAGGTAAGTGCCGAGAGAAACTTTGGAATCCTATGAAAGCTTCACTAGGTGGGCCAGCCTTCTCACACTTGTTTTTTGCCGATGATCTGATGCTCTTCACCAAAGCTGATCGGAAAAATTGTGTTGCCATTAAGGAGGTTTTGGATTCTTTTTGTGATCTTTCTGGGCAAAAAATCAGTGGTGAGAAGACCCTGTGTTTTTCTCTCCTAATGTGGACTAGAGAATGAAGAGTGACCTCTGTGATGTACTGGGATTCAGGTCTACCCCTTCCCTCGGGAAATACCTGGGTTTCCCTTTAAAACATAGAGGAATTCAACAAGACTTTGGCTTAATTTTGGAGCGTATTCAGAACAAGCTAGCAGGTTGGAAAGCTAACCTTCTGTCTCTTGCGGGGAGAATTATTCTTTCTCAGTCAGTAACATCCACCATTCCAAATTATGTGATGCAAAGTGTTGCTCTGCCTCCCAAAATTCTTCAAGGAATAGACAAGCTAAATAGAAACTTTATTTGGGGTTCGTCGGAAAGCAAGAAAAAGATTCATCTCATTGGCTGGAGGAAAGTTACAAAAGCAAAAGAGGAAGGTGGCCTAGGCATCCATGCAGCCAAACCAAAAAATACTGCCTTGTTAGCCAAGCTAAATTGGAGGTTCCATGCGGAGAAGTCCTCCTTATGGGTGAGAGTTTTGACAAACAAGTACCGTAGACAAGGTAGAATTCAAAGGAGGACAGCAGGTTTCTCCTCTTGCTCCCCTACTTGGGTTGGCCTCAAGAAAGGAGAGGATATTTTTTCTAAAGGCTCCAAATGGATAGCGGGTAAGGATAGCCTCCTGTCTCTTTGGTTTAACAAATGGCTGAACATGGGCACTTTGCGAAGTCTGATATCCGGGCCCCTTAACAGAGGTGAGGAATTTCTTATGTTGAAAGACATTTCTGGGTTTTTTGGTTGGAATTGGGAGGGTTTATCTTTTGTGCTCCCTGCACATATTCAACTAGAAATCAAGGCCACCCCTCTCCCCTTTTCCAGCCAAGGTGGAGACCGTCTCTCTTGGTTTTCCTCTCCAAATGGCAACTTCCAATTTAAGGAGGCGTGCTGGCTTGCAAATTAGGAAGATAACTGTAAGGCAGGCCAATCTTTCAATGGGGATTGGATGTGGAGAGTGCAATCATTACCAAAGATCAAGTGTTTTCTTTGGCAATGCTGCCACCATAGTATACCGATTCGAGCCATTCTGTCCAAAAGAGGTATGGATATTCCTTTCCTTTGTCCCATGTGGAATAATGCCCCTGAAACAATTACACACACTTTAAGGGATTGTCCCACGGCACAAATGTTTTGGAATTCCTTAAATCCCCCGATCCCCAGAAGCTTGTTTTATGGTGCTAGCTTGTTGAACTGGTTGAAGCTGAACTGCCAAAGCTCCAAGATCAGTACCGGTTCAAGCATTGATTGGAGTATTCTATTTCCTTTTGCTCTCTGGAGTCTTTGGCTTCACCGTAACAGTGTTGTCTTTGATAGAGCTCACAACCATCAGGACTTGAAAGCCGAGACTTTGGCCAAAGCATAGGAGTTTCTTTATTTGGGTATCAATGGGAAGCAGGTCCGAACCAAGCAAAAAATTCAGGTTCGATGGCAATGTCCTCCTCCAAACTAGTTTAAGCTGAATACAGATGGATCCTCCTTGGGCAACCCCGGCTTGGCTGGTGGAGGTGGCCTTATTAGGAACGAGAAGGGTGATTGGGTGAAGGGATTTGCACGTGCAATCAGGACCACAACTAGTGTAGCAACTGAACTTTAGGCCCTTAGAGATGGAATCAGATTATGTATTGCTCTTAAAATCCAAGCGGTGGTGATTGAACTTGATTCTAAGTTAGTGGTGGATCTTTTGAAGAAAGAGTTGAATAATCCAAATGATATTGATGTATTGGTGGCTGACTGTAGGAATTGTCTTAGAAATATCCCCATAGTTAGGATTCAGCACTGCTATAGAGAGGGGAATAAGTGTGCGGATGCCCTCACTAGGCGGGGTGCTTTTCTTAGTCAGAATTTCTCCATTTTTCTTGAACCTCCCTCTGATGTAGCTCTCCTTCTCAACCTTGTTGCGGCTGGAACTTTGTATGACCGGGTTGTTTCCTCTGTTTTAGAGGCCGGCTAGTTTTGTTTAATGCAATATCCTTTCAACCAAAAAAAAAAAAAAATTAAATACAGATTATATACGCATATATATGGTAAACCAAAACTTGCAATTTTAAGCCCCGGAAAGCAATTCCAAAGATATGTATTGAGGTTCCTAAACTAAAACCTTTGGATGAATGGCAATAAGCCAATCCCCATTTTCCTTAGTCCCTCCCACAGTGCTTCAATCCAGTATGGGATGCCACATGGAATGGTAGTTACTCTAGATATACCTCAACCATATATTGCTTCATTTTCTCTTCAAGACAACCAAATTACACAACCTTTACTAGTCCTTCAAACGGTTGAAGACCCAATTTGAAAAAGATGAGGAAAATCACAAGCAGTGTGATCAGAATTAATATTGGAACGTACAAAACAGATCCATGACCACAAATCCTTGGAAAATACACATGTCTAATGTTATCCCTAGTTGACTTCATCTGTAGTCAATTAGAGATGAAGTGGAATTTCTAAGCTAGCTATAATATTAGTTTGAATTTTTTAGCTGTTAGGAATTTGGATTGTCTTCTCTACCATTACTATTTAATGAGATTTTAGTCGCTAAGGGTCTGTTTGGTTAGAGGAGTGGAAAAGTGAGATGATAGAAAATTGTGAGAGGACGGAAAGTGGGAGGATGAAAAAGATTTAGTTTTCCTCATGTGTATTTGGTTGGAGTGATGGAAAAGTGGAAGGATAGAAAACTTTTTTGTTTGGTTGAGAAGAAAAATGAGATGATGAAAAATTAAATTGATAAAAATTTACAATTATGTCCACATTAAATAAAAAAATTAACATATTTTTAAAAAAATTGTGTACGAACATTTCAAATTTTTTTTTTTAAAGGAACACAAGCCAAAGGAAGATGAGCACCAAAAAAAGAAGAAGAGAAGTACAGGAAAAGACAAAAAAAGAAAAGAAAAAAAAAAGAAAGGAAGATGAAGAAGAAAAAAAAAATAAAGGAAAAAAAAACGCAAAACAAAAAGAAAGATTTTTTTTTTTTTTTATAACCAAAAAAGAAAAGAAAAAAGATAGTACAACGGACAGATAGACAAAAATTGAAGGAGAAAAAAAAAAGAATAAAGGGAAAAAAATGAAAAAAAAATAAAGATTTTTTTTTTTATAACCAAAAAAAAAAAAAAAAAAACATAGTACAACGGACAGATAGACAAAAATTGGAGAAAAAAAAAAGTTAAATTGGCAAATAAACGAAAACTAATGTACACCTACGCATGGGCATTTTTTTCTTCTTTATACACAGAGTTTTCATCTCAGTTTTCTCCTCATTTTGAGGAGAAAATATTTTGGTGGGGCCAGGGAAAAAACATCTGGGCTCCATTATATTTTTTTTTTCCTCCATCCCTCCCAACCAAACACACACTAAAAATACTTTCTCTCTACTTTTCACTCCTCAATTTTTCATTCTCCCTAAAATCCCTTCAAACAAACATACTCTAAAGCTGGCAAGACTTCCAACTCTAGCCAAATTCAGTACTTAGTTCTCCGTGTTGAGTTTTTAATGCCATAATTAAGTTTGAATTTATATTTTTTAACAAATTCATATTTAGAATATGCACACTTAATTTAAACTTGTTATTTTTATTCTTTAAGTGTATAAAAGTGGACTGAAATGCTGCACTGATGTGGCTCAACAAGAGCATAACAACAATAAATATCAAATAGAAGTTTTGTGTGGCACAAACATAGAAATTAATATAGGGCTATTGCACAAACCAATAGAGCAAAGATAGTTGATTGGTATGAAACTGAGGTGGGCAGGCTAGCAACGTCTTTCCTGAAGAAAAGTCCTTGGTAAACAGGAAGGTTGATTAAAACTAATAGACCACATAGAAGAATCTGTAGTGCAAATCGCTCCCAAACCAAAGTTTCCAAATCTGCAATCACCTTCTTCAGTCCTCCGAAGAAACAAAAGGCCTTTAGCAATGCAAGTGTCGCTAAAATAGTAAACATTGGAGAAGAAGTACCAAACTCCATGACCTCTTGCTCATATCTCTGTGACATATCATCATCAGCCACCTTTGTTGTGATGA
>JARYZH020002849.1:0-13358 GCA_030021035.2 Notholithocarpus densiflorus
TAAGGGAAAAGAAATTTAACCAAGGAACCATTCAATACAATTTGATAAGAAACTGTACAGATGCATTTCTTAATCAAGTTGATCTAATGAGGACTAAAATTCAATTTTTCCAGCACATCCAAAACGAAGTCCCAGCTAAGTCCATCATAAACTTTAGGGTACATTCCAGAAACCTCCCCCGAGGTTTGAGGAAATACCAAACACATCCAAAAGTTGTTAAAAATGACCAATTTGCTCCTTAAAAACAGACGGCGTGTACTGCCATTTGTTCACTCTCTCCAAACGATTTTTTTTCCATGTTCTCTGTTTGTTCACTTTCTTCTTCGCGCCATAACATAAACGCTTCTCTCTGAAGCTCAAACCAATCCAAAAGATATACACAAAACATGTATTTTGAGAAAGATTACAGGAAAAAAAAAAAAAAAATCACTAAACCAATACCCATTTTTCAAATCAAGACCATACATTCTCATTTGGAAAAATAAAAATTTACATTACATTCCAAAAACAAAAATCCTCCCTCCATCAAACCAAGATCAACCCAATTAGATCCAGTATCACACAAGGCAATCAAACATAGATCAACTCAACCAATCAACCATCTAACATCTCACCTCAAATAGATCCGTTTACATCACACCTCAAACAAATCCAAAAAATAAAATAAAATTCAAAACAAAACCTAGACCCATTGGTGAGCATCGTGTGACCCAGCAACTGCCGGCCACCACAGCACCACCCATCACTACCCACCCATCGATTTCAAACCCAAACCGTTCCCACCATCAAACATCACATGATTCACACCTCAAACCCAAACAAACCCCCCCAAAAAAAAAAAAAAAAAAAAAAAACAGACCCACCGTCGAGCATTGTGTGACCCAGCAACCACTGTCCACCAAGGCACCACCCATCACTACCCATTCATCTTCCTCGAACCCAAACCGTTCCAACCATCAAACATCACATGATTCACACCTCAGACCCAAACAAAACCCAAATCAAAAAATTAAAAAAAAAATACCCATACCCACAACGCTCCACCAGACTGACCTTGCAACCACTGTCTCCACTCATCGTGACCCAACAATCGCCATCTACAATTCATCATGATTCGCAACCCAACCACAAAGCTTTTAACGGCGGAGTATGGTGTGAGATTTGTGGTTAAACCGGCTTTTTGAAACCATTGCGGTGGAGTTGTTGGTCCCGAGTCTGAAATTTTAGCTTTGAGCTTGAGAGAGAGATTTTTTGGCGTGAAGAAGAGAGAGAGATTTTCTGGGCGTGTGAAGGAGAGAGGGATTTTCTGGTGTGATTCGTGAAGAAGAGAGAGAAGAAAATTTGGTTTGATATATGGGGCTCAAACGGCGTTACATGCCGTCTGTTTTTAAGGAGCAAATTGGTCATTTTTAACAACTTTTGGACGTGTTTGGTATTTCCTCAAGCCTCGGGGGAGGTTTTTGGAATTTACCCTAAACTTAATTCATATCAACTTTAAAGACTACAAACCACGTTTTCGCCCTCCTAGTCTATCTAATTTTTAGATGATCAGAAATCAATCTCCCTTTAACAAAGCCATGGCTGGCAACAAAAACTAGGTAGCAGTCCCCACAGGTTGTACAGGCATGACTCATAAGCTTGGAGATCATGACTGAATTCTAATTTTTCAACTGAAGATAAAAAAATATGTGTGTAGGAAATCATGAAATCATCCATTTCATACCTTATTATACAATCATTGGAAGAATGTGGTATGAATAAGAGTAATTTCATTGTGAATAGAAAGTCTTAATCTTCACTGAAAAGTTTGGCCTCAACATAGAGAGTGAGTTATAAAAAGCACTAAGATACAAATTGGAAGTGATAGCACATACAAACATGCACAAAGACTCACACATTCACAAATCCTACTTCGACTTCCAAATTCATACTAATGTAAACCAAGTCTTTCTAGGGAAAAGAAAAAAGAAAAAAAAAAGAAAAAAAGCAAACTCTAACTACGAAATGAGGGACAAAAAGTCCCTTTATAGTGTTGATGACATATTCATGCATTTCCAACTAGCTACTCAAATGATATTTAGCAAGAGGCACAACTCCACCGATGCTTTTTTACACAAAAACATTGAATCAAAGAACGCTAAGAAAAGCATCTAACGGATTCTCAAATTCATGAGTTGAAGAAATGTATATTTAGCTAAGGGTAATTTTCACCATTCTATTACCTAAAGAAGCACCATTGATTAGTTGTTGGATGCCTGAATGATTATGTGCCTTTTCCCAACAAAATCCATGTATTTCGCTTTCACTACTTTCATTATCACACACCAAAAATAGTTCCTTTAGCACACTACTGTGCAAATGGCTCAAATGCAATAAAGTGGTGTAAAGCCTAATTAACCTGAGACTTCATCCCATGTGGAGATTTATATAACAATAGAGTGGAATCACAAAAGTTAAAGGTATAGGGGTAATATCATCCAATCATTCATTGCATCTTCTCTACAACAAAATAAAATGGTTCCATTTTGATTCAAACCTCATAAACATTGAAATTTCTATTAGGGGCTAGCAAGATGAGATAGAAGGTATGTTATCAATATCAAATTCTAATAAAAAGAACAAAACCCTCAGGTATTTTATCAAATACTTAGCATGAATGTAACAAAAATCAAAATTTATGGGAGGGAGAAGGGGGGCGGCTTTCTAGAGAATATATACGCATCTTCTTGTGTAGCAAATACTTATTTGATATTCAAGTAGACATTTAAAGAATAAAAAGGACAAAAGAAAATAAAAGGCAGAAAATACCTTGATTTTGCCAAGAAGAAATGAAACATAGATCTAATTTGGATTCGGGAAACGGGAATATATAAAATAACACGTTTTAGAACATGCAAAGCAAACACTAACGGGAGAAACTCTTTTATTTGAGAAACAAAATAAATTAGTAGTGGAAGAGTCCTATAAGTTGGAAAAGGGAGTGGAACAATGACATCACAGTTATGTGCACTGTATAATTGATAGAAAGAATATGGGGAAAGTGACTGCACTGAAGTCTAAAAGACCAAACTGAAATCTCTTAATCTTCTGCATTTATCTGATCACTGAAGTGAGATCGCAAATCATTATTTTGAAAGGAGATGAACAATGTATCTGTAGCTTAGGCAGTGTATTTGGGCTTGGGCTTTGTATGAAATATGGTCTTTGAGTCAAAACGTTTGGCTAATTTAAAACGTCAACCCAATTTTTAGAGAACAAAGAAGTTAATGTGGAAGGCTAAATACAAAATTAGAGCACCATAATGTAGAACCTCATGCTCTACCACGTGAGGTCTCTGCTTTTATATATACTAGCATTTAACCCGCACAATGTGCGGGAACATTTAACATATTTAAAATACCATCAATTTAACATAACAAAACAATAAAATACATTGAAATTCATTTGGGTAATGCAGTACATCCATCATTTGTTCTACTTGTAAGTATACTTTTTTACACTCTTGACCGTATATTGGGTGAAAATATTAAAGCCTATAAACATGTTCCCATCTTTTTCTGAAGTTCCAAAAGCTTCTAACAATATTTAAGGCACTCAGCATGATGTACAACAATTAATATTTTTAATAAAGGCTTATTAATGTCAATCACTTCAAAAAACAAAAATGACAATTGTGTAATATAGAGTCAGGTTCAATAACAATGCCAAAAGTCCAAAATTCCCCAATAGGAGAAAATTAAGCCTAAGATCTCTTTAACCAAAAAACAATTTAGTGAGATTAGCCATATTCTGGCCCTGATGCACTGTAAGTGCCAGCTCTATTTCACTTGGATGAACTGAGACATCACCATTCACCTGCAAAAACTATAGCACATATGGAGAACCCTCGCAAATGTAGTCCATCTTGAACATGCCAACTACAAAGGTATACACAATAGGAACAAATTGGATTCTTAGGTGTGCTAAAAGTTGATTGTTGTCCTACTAGAGGAAATAGCTTAATGAAGGCCTATTTAAACGTAACCTTTGAAAAGATAGAAACTAATACAACCTTTTGAGCCCCACGTTCCAAAAAATTCTTTCAATAGTAGAAGTGCACCTATATTCATAATCCATTCAAACTATTTCTATTGATCTATAACAATCACGAAAACTAAGGAAAGCATATTCAATAATATTATAAGGTAAAATTCCAACGTATAGATACAAAGAAACAATATTTTAATTTCTATTAGTAGAAACACTTTAAGAAGCAAAATTTAAATGTGGAAAAACCAAAATCAAACCTTTATGGAAAAAAACACCACCTTAAATTCTCTAAATTTGGTGGTTTGAATCTAAATGACTTTGATAGAGTAACTAATTGATAAGAGAAAGCATAGCTGATAGCTCAAAGGAATTTGGATGTACTTAAAAGTATTATAAGATCTTTTATAGCTAACACTTAGCACTAAGCAACAGAATCACTTACAGCTCTGCTAAGGAAATCCAAATTGGAATGTAGATGCCTAAGATTGATGTTCTATTCTTAAATAGATAAAAAATGCATCAAACATAGTTAACAATTGCCATTTTTAATACACAAACAACATCTAAATTAAATCCCTAAAAGCCATAAAAGAACAAAAGAACCTAAACAAAATTCGAAAAGAAAAATAAATACATATTTTTTCCCTTCCAAGTCACACTTTGCATCTTTTGTAGTCCGAATTCTAAGAATGCATCTTACAATCCCAACCACCAAATTTCCACTATGGAAGTTTCAAGTGTGTAATGGTCATAAGCACTATAGTGTCAAGCAAATTTTTATTAATAATTAAAAGCACATAATTCTTGTAATTCAAATAGTTCTTTAGAAATTTTTACAAAATCTATGTCCAAAGTTGAAGCACATACATGCTGGAGGAATTGCATCTAAAATCTCATTTTGAACAAATTTAAACACATCAATTAGTTAGACTTATACATTAGAGAACATAATTGCTGCTAAAATTCCTTCTTTTCACTAATTATAGACATTTCCTTCACTTCAGATAGACTATTATTTCTACATCAATTTCATAGTTTTTTTTTTAAAATAAAATTTTAGGCAGGAAGAAACTTATTAAGTGTATGAATGATTCAACATAGTTCTCCAAATCACCTAAGACACTGTACACATACCATGTCCTCCCTATTCCTAAATTTTTCTTTCTTTCTTTTTGACCCTTTCCCACAAAAGTATAAAATTTAAAATGCATAGTAGAAAGAAAAACACACACACATTATTGAACAAACAATATAAAAAAAATAAAAAATCGCAGGTGGTACACTACAGCTTATTTTACAGCATGAAGAGATTATGTATCAGGCTTCAATCCGAGATTTGAGGGATCCATTTGTATTTATTAAAATCTGTAACTGGATTAACAAATTATCACTAATTCTAGGTACATAATTTGTTAGATGGGTTAGTAGTATTGTTAAGTTTTTGTAAATACATTTGTTTTGGAGGCTTTTGTTGCTATTCTTTCTTGAAGGTGCAGGAGCATATGTGTTTTTTTCAATAAAAGTTTCTTACGGAATTCTTATAAAAAAAATAATAACTATAGCATTAAAAAACCCAAACAAAGGTTTTTTTTTACCTTGACAGGTCCACTGTTCAACTTGAGGTTATTCTTCTGCATTAGTCCTATATTCCTGAAATCATTCACGACGTTAAAAGACAAATAGAGAGTATAAACTAAAAAGACAGCTTTGATACAGAAACCCAAAAACCCAAAACACAAATCTAACCCAAAAACCTAAAACCGAACCAAAATACCCAAAACTAAGTCATAAATCTTAGTTATATTCAAATCGAAGGAAAGGAAAAAATCCTGGCTTTGATATAGAAACCCAAACCAAAATACAAATCTAACCCAAAAAACTAAAACCCAACCAAAATACCCAAAACTAAGTCATGAAACCCAATTTAAGATTTTAGCATTTGGTTCATTTTCAAATATTCTAAAAATATTAAACATACTAAAAACAAAATATACTGACCATATTGGAACTCTTAACTCTTCCAATTAGAAAGTAACAGTTTGTCAGTGCCACCCTCCCTTGAAATCAACATAGATAAATAAGAATATCCATAAATAAAAGAATTTGTGCAAAAAGTATAGCAAGCTAATAAGAAAACAATTGTAACTAATCATAAAATTCAGCAAATTTAGACCACATTTGGTAACATAAAAAATCATGATAGCAATAAAATGCAAGTCCATAAGACATTTATTAGTTCATAATAAGGGAATTGATTCTAAAACCGCACTGCTAGTCGATCATTGTGGTTCCTTGTTGCTATGTTGTAGCACTATTCACAGATTGCTGCTCTACACCTAGTCTAGTGCTAGTGTGTTAGTGATTTGGCCATCTGGTCAACTGCCTGGCTAATATACTCACTGTGGGTCCAAATGCGAACACCCAATACTAAGAGAATTTTTTTGAATTAATAGCTTTCTCTTTTTGTTTTCCTAAGCTCTGTGTTTTTTCAAATTTGATACACTCAATAACTTATAAAGAATAAAAAAAAAATCTTCATTAACACATACCTAAACAATTATACAAATAAAACCAAACAAATGGGAATGAGATGAATGTTTTGCAACATGAATCCACCCAAAAATTACACCCAAGAAAAAATAAGCACAACTAAGTAAAAGCACTGTGGGACTGCAACCAACTACTTGAGCAGTTAAGCCTATTTATATAGGTATTATATAGAGCAACTAATGAGCTTGCAGATGTACCAGCGCCTGAAAATTTTTAAATGTAATGTAACATATGTTTTCATCATTGTACCCGCATGATGCAAGACCAAGTTATAAACTATAAAAACGGTGTGAATCAGTAAATATCTTAACCAATAAAGAAATTAAAGCAAAACAAACAAACTACTCCGATCAGCAAAATAACCATTACCAAACAAAAGGAAAAAATGAATAAACAAAGTTAGTTTGTACCTCTTAGATACAGAAGAAGGTTTTGATATTCACTGCCCGAAGGCTATTCCTCCTTCGGTTTAGTATTTTGTACCACAACTGATAAAGTTGAAGATTTGATTTTCCCGAGCTTGTGTTCCCTTAAACATGCAGACCACAAATTCAGTACCTGGAATGACAAAAATGAATTGAAAGAAACAGAGAGAGAAAAAGAATAAGAATAAGACAAAAAGAAAACAAACTTCCCTTTTTTCTTTTTTTTAATAGACTTCTTTTTTTTTTTTTTTTTTTAGGATATTATAAAATCCGTCTTAATCTGTGTTTATGCATAAAATATATTCAAATGAAACATAATGAGGAATATACAAAACACCTCATCACCATTATAGGATTCATACTGTAACTCCCCAATTTACATTGCAAAGAGGACAATTAATTCCAAGAATACAAAGTCAAACAAAAAAATATATCTTGAGGTAGGGGGGGAGAAAAAAAGAGATCCCTTAAAGCCAATCCTTATTTTGTACTTGCACTGATTGAAACTAAAAATTGGTCCCTCAAGATCAAATGCCCAAGCCTATGTAAGTGCAAAGAAAGTGGCTATGGTAGGCCTAACCAAGTCTTCTATTATAGAATTTTCTCAACACAAATCATTAAAAGATAAGAGATAGTACCAATAGAAATCTGCATTGCCTTGCTCTTTCCTTGAGCTATGTACATTTGGTTTTCAATTCTTGATGCTTCCTACCACTGTCCTTTTCCATCAACTCCTATTTCATTAGGATCTTGATAATATTTGCACTTTTCTCAGTTTCACCAATATTCATTTTCTTATTTGTCTCTACCTCTTTTCAACTACTTTGGCTCTAAGTAGCAATAAAGACCTAGCAAAAAAAAAAAAAAAAAAAAAATGTTCATAAAAAAATAGCATTAGCATAAAACATAAAATGATGCATTGAGTTGCACTCTATAAAACTCAAAGGATTATTATATCATAAATTATCCAATTTGTTGGTCACTAATTGGGTGCAGGTGCAAACACATGCATATCAAGAATTGGGTATAAGGTTGTAGCGTTGAATGCTCATAGGACACCAAGACTAAACTGGATCAAAACGTAGTTCTAATGTTATCCATTTAAAAAAAATTAATTTGTTAATAATCTGCATATCAAGAATCAAGAATATATATACATTGATTTAGGAGTGAGCACTGTTCTAAGAAAATAACTTAGAAACAGATGGATTGTGGATGAGATTTTTGAAGACTTTTCCTAAAGACACCATTTCTAGGTAAATGGTAAAATTTATAAATATTTGACCCAATAGAATAACATCCCAAAACAATAAAGGAAGATATTAGATATCCTTCTACTTCACTCTTGTAGACAACATCCATCCCATATAGCATCTTGCGAAAGGAAACAAAAAGTAGGCATGTACGAAAGAAAAAACAAAAAGTCTTAGTTATGAAAAATGTGCGCTAAACAGTTGGTACAAATTATCATTGTTCAAATACATTTAAAAAAAAAAAATTCCTCCACTGCATTGTTCATCATTGCTAGTTTCTCCCCACTTAAATTTCATCATTCAACCATTAACACAGCCAGTAAATGTCAGCATATTATAGTTCACACTTGCCGTCAAGGTGCACATATGTTGCTAATCCAGAATATGGACACTCAAAGTCATATAATGAGTCTTCCCCCACCTAAATATGATAAAACATCTTGATCTACCTTAATTGAGTACCACACTACTTATTTAATATGAAAAACAACTTAAACATGAGGTTATATGCAATAGCAACATGAGTTTATATGCAAAATTCAGTGAAACTAAGATGAGTGCACAAAGTTCCAAAATAATTCAACAGTATGAGTGAGAGAAACTAACAATAAAATAGATACAAAGATATCCAAGCATTTAGGTATCTGGGTTTCGTCAAACATTCAAGCATTTATTCGAATACAAAAACAATATATATATATATATATATATGTGTGTGTGTGTGTGTGTATGTATGTAGTTTTTTAGGATAGAAAAACCAAATAGTGATTGTCAGTCTTCCAAGGAGAGAGAAAGAGATTGGCATTAAAAAATAGACATATTTGCATATTCCTCTCTCTCGAAATCATACTAACCTAGCCTGCTTAAAAAAAGGGGATATATTGTATGGGTTTTTCTTTAGAAGAAATTAATTAAAGTAGCAATTGAATATAAACACAACATACACACTAAGAGAAGTAGAAGTTTGTTTGGAAAAACGTTGCTCTGTTTTGACTCTGGAGTTGTGATTGTTATAAAAAAGGGTAAGAAAGTGATATCTTTTGCTATCTCCAAGAGATCTAGTACCTGATAGCATTTGAATTGTAGGCTGAAGATATTTCGTGGGTGCCTAAAACAATACCAATAAATAATAAAACATTAATATTTGCGCAGTAAAAAACTATGATATCCAAAATTTAGAACTGAACAAAGTGCACGAAAAAAATTAAAAAAAAAAAATAGAGATAAAGAGAGAAAGAGACTAAATTTCATACCACATCAAGAAAAACCCTTCTGCCTTCTTTGTTAACTTCAAAGTTCAACCGAAGCCTCTCCCTATTGCATGTACATTCTTTGTCTACAATTTTTTTTCTTGCTCTTCTCTCTCTTGCTGCCTTTTGACGTCCCTTGTACAGCGAAAAGGAAATCTAATATAAACTAATCAAATCTAACCCAAAAACATATAGAAAAAATAAATCCTAACCCAAATACCTAAATGAAAACAAAATAAATTCTAACCCAGATACCTAAAAATCAAACCAATCCAAACATAAAGCATATTTAACATTCAATTAAAAAAAAAATTACCAGTGATGGTTCCAATAGAGTGGAAACTATAGCTGGTAGTACCGCTTCTAATTAGACTTGGATTGCTTCCAAGGATTTGCCTTTCCACCTACAAACCCAGAAAAAGAAAAGCTAAAGAAAAACCCTTTAATTTGTTACATAGATTTGAAATTGAAATCAATCAATGACAAATGAAATCTACAATTGAATCCAAGAGAGAGTTAAATAAATCTAAATTTGTACTTGATAAACATAGAATGAAAAAATTGGAAACTCTTCGCTAGGAATGCTCATTCAAGAGGCGTAAAGAAATTGAAAAGACCAAAAATACTCTCTGCTTTGTAATCCACAAATTACCAGAAATTACCCAAAACAATTTTAACTCGAAAATCCAAAACCAAACCAAAGCAACACATATACCCTAACCATAAACCAAATTTAATCCTATAACCTTGAACAAAACCAAATCTAACACAAATGTCTAAATCAAAATACTCAAACATAAATCATAGTTATCATGTAATTTTAAAAAGAATAAAGAAAACTTTCACCGGTAACGGTTTCGATTGCATGACGGTGGTGGCTGCCCTGAAATTTATCTCTTTGTCAATCTCTGTTCTTCATCTGTTTTAACGGGTTCATTATCTTGACTGAAGGCGCTTTCGATCTCTCTTTCAATCTCTGTTCTGCTGCAGTTTACGAAATCTCTCTTTGTATCTCTCTGTTCTTTTGTGTTTTTTCTCTTTCAGCAAACCGTCTCTGTAACGTTTAAACCCTTTCAGTGTAAAAAATGAATGGCTTATGTTTGTTTTGGGCTGAACAGGTGTAACGTGTGGGCCAATGAGTGGCTTTTATTATGATTGTTTCAGGCTGAACAGGTGTAACTTAGGGGCCGTTGTGATTTTAACTGTAAACGTGGAAGATTTTTAGATGGGCATTTTTCTTACATGGCAGCACCTCTTTAATTGCAAGAAAAAGCTTCTGCTATTATAGATAGTAATATAGTATATGATATATATATATATATATATATATATATATATTGATTGATGATTCCCTAGAACATCGCTAAAGCAGAAGATCCACAAAACAACATCTCTATGCTATTTCCTCTACTTTTTAAACTGCAATGAACACTTCAAACAACCTAAAAAGAAAAAAGAAATAGCAAAGCCAAAACTTTAGATTAACAGGACCTTGGATTTTACCATTCTGAGCATTACATGATTCAACCTTCCTTGATAGCTATTTCTTTTTGGTCTCTAAGAGTTGAACCTGAAACACATAAATTGTTTCATCATTAAATTTAATATCATAACCATATAAAAACAACTATAAAATTGACCCAAAAAAAAGATACAATTGCACAGCATAAGAAATTTCAATCACCTCTCTTTTTCTATACTACTATTTAAGGGGCTTTCCTTATTTGGATTCCTTATTTTTTAGTTCAAAAATGTCCTTACACCTTTATGTTTAAGTAGAGACAAAACTAAAGGACAATCTAGTAAAAATACAACTTTAACTCCTACTAAAACATTGCCTAAAAAATAGGACAACTCTCTTGTTAATTTTGAAATTGCTTTATCCACTTATAAATTAGATTTTCAAAATAAAAATTATATATATAAAATAAAAACACAGATTTTTTTTTTGCTAAAAAAAAAAGCCTCGTCATATGTGCAAAGCGCGTGTGATGAGGCTAGTAACTCATAAAGGATCTGAACCTTGATTATTGCAACACATTTCTCAAGGTCAAGAGTTGCATTGCCTTGCACTTTCTGTCTAAATCTAGAAGATTTGAATAGTAAAACCAAAAATGAGAAGACAGTAAATAGCAAAAAACAGTAATTATAGGAGCAACGTGATCAATAAAAAAGTGTGGGCCAATTTTGTCCCTATACATTTAATTGTGTCACTTTTGTCCTTCAAATTTTAAAATCAAAGTCCCTCAACTATTAACTGTCAATTTCATCCTTCAACTTTCAAAATCAATTGTATCCTTAAATGTTGACTTGATTTTGTAAGTTGAGAAACAAAATTGACACAATTAAATGTGTAGGGATGAAATTAGAACCACCCCCATTGTTAGATGACCAAAAGTGTAATTTGTTTTGCCAAACAAAATGATGGTTTGAATTCTGGAAAGGTTTGGCATTGAGGGAATTCAGGTTTGAATGCTACTATATTTGTGGTTTATTTCGCAATGTAGAAAATAAGTAAGAAAAAATGGTCAAGGGGAATCAAAGATAAGCATAACCTTTTTCCCCCTATGAATGAATGAATTTTCAAACTTAACAAATTATACAAACAGAGCAAGCAGCAAACTAAATAGAAACTGAAACAAAACTTACAAATAATCAAACTAAAACCTAGGCCTTATCACTCTTCTAATCAAAAGCAAGATAGCCACCTCTGACTTTACATTGCTGCTACATACAAGAGCATTTCTTTGAATCCAAATATAATAAACCACCAAAGACCAAGCAAGTTTGCATATGGTGCTTTCAAAACTTTTACACTTCAACCTATCCATTCCCCATAGAACCACTTAACGCAAGCTATATACCTGGGATTTTATTAAACATCATCACTTAACTTGCTCCAATAGTCTCTTTGAGAGAGGATACTCAAAGAACAAGCGGTCCTACTCTCAAGGCAGCTCCTGCAGAAGACACACAAAACATCACCATGATAGCCCCATTTAAATGGCCTGTTTTGAGTGGAAAGTCAGATCACTTTCTACCACTTCATTTAGGAGATATAGTTCTTATTTACTCCTAAGCTTATTTACAATATAGCTGCAATGTTATGTCGTTTCTTCTAAATATGATTAATCTCAATACCTTCTACTCCCAACATGGCTCAATGCATTTCTTTAAGCAGAAGGGAATATAGAATTGCACCTAAATGAAATCAAACATTGAAGGATATTAAACAATTACATACCAACTGTTGCTAAAGGGGAAGAAGAGTCAATATCTACTAATAATAGTAATTAATAAATAAATAAATGAAATCAGGAAATCTTTCTCTTTAACAGACTACAGTGATACTATCTTTACCTTCACTCCACATTCATACATCAAAATCTCAAGATAAAAAAAAAGGTAAGAAAAGTTATCAAGTCTATACCTTCAATTTGACTTACAGCTCACCTAACTTCTATATAAAACTGCAATATCATCTTGAAACTTCATTAAAGTTGAACTCAAGGTTTTTTTTTTTGGTTGAAAAGTAATACTATTCATATTCATCATACATAACAAATGTATACAGTATTTTATAAATAATAATTGCAAAGCCTAGTAGCTTGATTTACATATGAATGAGGCTTTAAATTTAGAGAAAGAAAGAGAGAGAAGAAAGTGGCAAAGGCATGCAAAGATGCAACTAAAGAAGGCAGCCTAGCTTGGAATCAAGGTTGTTTTCAGATGGAGGCATATTTCTTTGAAGAGAGAGAGAGAGAGAGAGAGAGAGATGAAAGTGGCAAAGGCACACAAAGATGTAACTAAAGAAGGCAGCCTAGCTTGGAATCAAGGTTGTTTTCAGATGG
>JARYZH020002850.1:0-13356 GCA_030021035.2 Notholithocarpus densiflorus
TATCAAGACATCCAATAGAGTCATGAATCTTGACTAATTTTCTACAATTTTGGAGATCCAATTTCTTTACATTTGGGGTGGCACTCAATAAGTCGGGTAATTCCCTAATGTATTGATTGGAATTGAAATTCATATATGTCAAGTTTTTGCATTGTATCCTCTATAGAAAAAAGAAAATGAAAATTTTTAACTCCAACAAATGTTATTAAAATATAATTTAATAAAGTAATAACAATTTATAAATAAATAAAAATGATTATACCTTGAAAAACTTGTCCAATGTAACCCAACTTTCTGGCATGTTGAGTGCAATGAGTTTTTGAGGATCAAAATTAGATGGTAAGGAAGACAAAGGAACGGACCAATCAAGAACCCTTAATTCATTAGGAAGATATTTGAGACCTCTACAAATATCTACATTACTAACCATGAGGAACTTGAGATTTTTCACCTTCTCAAAACATTTAGGTTCTAATTTCATCTTTGATGCTTCAGGTGAGCATATCATTATGCTACAAATTTTTTCCGATCCCTAATTAGACAAAGCATCAAGTCAATAATACTATACATTAAAATTCACTAAGAGTATAATGACAGTTAAAATTAAACAAGTACTAAACTAATAAACTTAAATTTTCTTCAACATTTAAATGGAAAATAATCACTACATTTGCCATTTGAAAAAAAAAAAAAAAGTAGAAGATGAACCAAGATAATGCATACCGTATTTTGTGTTAGTACTTTATGAACATCCTCATAACACCATAGCCTACTATGCTCTCCAGGCATTCGTGGTGATTCCCGTCGAATAATGTCCCTACCCATTTGTTGTAGCAAGTCATGCATCAACAATCTATCATATTGATCAACAGTTATTAGACTTTTATCCATAAGTTTTTGAATTCCATAAATTGGATGTAAATCGCAAGCAATCAATATATCCATGACATACTCCTTAAAGAATCCCTTAAAGAAGCATGCAATATCAAGGAAAATATCTTTTTCAGTTTCATCCAATCCTTCATAACTTATTTTGAGTATTTTTTGAACTTCTTCATTAGGAATTCTTTCATACTTATCTACTGCACTTCTCCACTGAGGTTTAGTTCTTCCATTTAAATCAACACAGATTATTACTAGAGCTAATGGGAGTCCCCTGGCATATTGTATAACTCTATTTGCAAGTTCCAAATAATCTTCTTTAGGTTTGTTGCTTTGGAAGGCATGCATACTAAAGAGTTCCAGAGCTTCATATTGATCTAATTCCTTAACCTCATAGGTTGAACAACATTTTCTAAGAGTAGCTAACAAGTGTTTATCTCTTGTTGTTATAATGATTTTGCTTCCAGAAGCAAACCAATTGCATCTTTCAAGCAAATTTTCTATTTGTATCCATTTATCAATATCATCAAGAACTAAAAGGATCCTCATAAATGAAAGTATTTCCTTTATCATATTGATTCCTCTAGATTTGTTACTCACCTTTAAATTTCTATCCCTTAAGATTTCAAGAAGAAGTGTCTCTTGTAGTTCGATTACACCAGCATCTATCCCCAATCTTTCTCTTAAATTTTCTAGATAACAATATCCATCAAAATGATCACAAATTCTATAAAAATAGCTGTTGGGAAATTTAGACCTCGGTTGATAGAATTAACAAGTTTTAAACCCAAGTTGTTAATTAGATTTATTATGAACAAAACTTGTTAAAACAAACAAACATCAATATCATGTCAATAATGAATGCAGCGAAAAAGTAAATAAGACAAGATATGATGACCCAGGAAAACCAATGAAACAAACTAGTTTCACAGTAAAAAACCTGGAGGGAAACCTTCCCGAAAAGCAATTCACTATAGTAAAGAGAAGTTTCAGATCTAGTACAAAACCTTTGTCCCTAAACTCTAAAATTCCCGTAGATGAACTCACAGCAGAAACCTTCTACCGCTTCAGAATCTCTGTACTCTTCAATATATGAACGCCACCCTTTGATGATGCACGAATCCCAGTACATGACTAACCAATTGTGCGGATCCCAATACGCGACTTAATCACCAACTTGAAGAAGATGTTGGTTGCAAAGTTCTTCACTTCATCAACAATGAAGATCAAGAAGCACTTGGTTACAAAACCCTAAGGCGCAAAAGACGCAGTAGCTTCTTTTAGAGAGAATAAGGCATTGGTCACCTTTTGTATATGTTCTCCTTGTATTCTCTTATGTGACGGCCTCTAAAATAAGCCTTATATAGGTCTAGGGTTGTGAGAAAAAAAACCCTACACAAATACATAAGCTTGGGCCGAAAATCAGATCTGGAAATTTGAATTCCCGTAACCTCAATCGATTGGGAGGTGTCAAGCTTTAAACTTTGACAGATACAGCTATCGAGGAGCTGTCGAGAAGACAGGAGCTTTCTCGATCAATCCACCAGCTATCGAGAGGTGTCGAGATTACGATAACAATCAACTGAAGAGCTCGATAGATAGCCTAGCTGTCGAGAGGTGTCGAGCAGCTGTCGAGATATCTGTCTGCAGGTGTCAAGCTATCTGTGTAGCTTTAATGACAGCTTTTCTTCACTTGTTTCTTGGTCCAATCTTCATGGCTTTAATACTAGACTTGAACAACATGTTTCTTGAAGTATTAAACACATCCTAGATCTACCTAATTGCAAGTAAAGTGCGTTTTGCCAAAGGATTAGCCAATTACACAAAATATGTCTTTAATAATCTCCCCCTTTGGCAATCCGTGAAAAAACCACAACAAACAAATGAACATATGAGAGAAGTCATAAATCACTCAACTCGTATTCACTTGTTGAATACAATAAAATCTATCCTAACACAAACTCTTGAAAAACTTTGCAAGAAGAGAGTTTATGGCAAGTAGACTTTGACAACCTGTATTTCTGAAACACTTTAAACAAAACTCATCAAGGCATCTTAGTGTGAAACAGAAATAGTAGATGGCATACAAGTAATAAGAAACATGTGTATAAAGATAGAAAAAAAACAACACATGTAGAGGTAGGTGAAAGAAACATACATCAACATATAAAGAAGATAAGTAGAATGTATGTCAAAAATGGTCACAAGACCCAAGGTACAAGAACAAGGAAGTAAGCACTCCCCCTAACAAGATGAAACACATCTCCCCCTTATAGAGGCATGTATTTCTCCCCCTAACATGTAGAATCTTAAAAAAAGAAACCACAATATTCTCCACAATTTCTCCCCCTTTTTGTCATGATTGACAAAGGGTACAAGAAGCTAGAAAGCTTCACCCGAGAAATATAAAGATGATCAAAGATGATCAAAGGGGTACAAAGAATCCATATAAATGCATGAATGTAATGAAACAAGATGTTATGGATGACAAAATAATAGAAATATGCAAAACATGTGAAAGACAAATCTCTCAACAAAAAAAATGTCAAGCACATAGATCCCAAAACACACACACACACTAAACAAGTTTAACCAATTTTATATTTCAAAAACAAGTCAAGACAGTTTAGTGAGCATACATTAACGCATGTAAAACCTTGTGATGGCCAAATCACATTGTACCTGCACATGTATCAAGAGTAGCAAAGAATATTGCGTGTTGTGTGTGAAAAACATCACAAGATTGCATAAATGTATACAAGTTATGACGATTTGAGATATGAGAAAATCACTTTAACTCACACACAATCATAACTGTTTGATGGGGACTATCACCTTCGAGGTACATCCTATAACTCATACATCTCCTAGAAAACACGCTTGCAATCATATTTAAAGCATTTTTGATCTTTTTGCTTTTCATTTTCCTTTGAATATTTTTATTTAAGCAAATCATGCATGGGCATATAAGAGAGAGAAAAGAAAATACCCAATGATGGTAAGCATTTGACATTCCAATTTTGCTATGCCGAAGCACACAAATGTCATTGACCCTGCACTTTTGCTATGCCGAAGCATACAGGTGTCATATCATGATTAGCGGGCAACAGTGGTGAGATGGTTATTTATGCTTTTCTTTTAGGATTTTCTAGTCTTTCCCGTTAAAAAGAGTAATACGAGTGTTAAGTACAAGAGATAACTTAATCTTACTCATCACAAACAAGAGCCACAAAGCTCACTTGCTTAGTTGTGCATAGAGATATTCATCTAAACTACAAGAGATACAAAGTTTAGAAAACTTTGTTTTAATAGCCATCCAAGGTACACAAGTACCAATGTACACAAACACACACTGTTTTTGTATTTTTCTGATTTTTTAATTAAAAAAACTAAACAATCAAACAAAAACAGACAAACAATCATGAAGGCATGAAAGAAAGAAGCAAATGCATGAAAGCATGATAGAAAAATGCAGATGCATAAAAGCATGATTCCAAAAGCAGATAAGAAATCAAGCTAAGAGAGTCCTACTTTAGATAGAAAGAATTAAAGTAGAGGACAAACCGAAAAACACAAATAAATTTTAGGCTCCTTTCTCACCCACACAGCACGAGTCTTTGGCCGTGAAGATGAAAAGGCACATGTCCTTGTATGTCTACTAAAGGACATAGAAGAATTAAAATTCTCTTGAAATTGAGTTAAAAAGCTCAAAGCTTTTAATAACTCTCCAAACAAAGGTATAGGTCCTTGAGAGGAAACTTGTGACCGTTTTGACAATTGCTTATGAGGATACAACTTAAAGCAATTAGGACGAATGTGTCCAGAAACACCACAATGGTGACAAACATGAGTAGTTTTTAAACTACTATGCTTCCCAGAAGGAGGTCTAACCTTAGAGGTTGACAGAGATCTCAATATAGGACAATTTGGCCTGATATGACCAATAATATGACAATGATGACAAATGGGGACAAATTCAGATTTTTCTTTCATCCTAGGAGGAATTTTAGACATAGGTTTAGAAACTTCAGTGTTAACATCAGAATTTTTACCTTTGTCTATCCTAGCAATATTAGCCTTCAACTCTTCATTATTCCTTTTAAATGGAGGAATATAAAAATCTTTTTCTTTTGAGTTAGGCTCAACAACAAGTTTGACACTAGTTAATTTTTCAACTTCAATTTTGAATTCAACTAGTTGCTCATCCAAACTCTTAATTTTGTCCACCTGAGATGAAATTTGATTTTTAAATTTCTCATTCAAATTATTTGCTTCATCCAATTTTGCAATCAAATCATCTCTTTCAAGTTTGACCTTCTTAAAATTAGCTTTTAATTTTGTAGAACATTCAAGAGATTTCATACAAAAATTTTAAAGCTTGCAATAGGCATCTTGAATAGCATCATCATTATTCAACACAAGATCATGCAGATCAAAACAATCAAGAGTCTCCATGACAACAGGAGTCAAGAATCACATTCAGGAAATTAATCCAATCATGGTGTACCCGCTTTGATACCACTTGTTGGAAAATTTAGACCCCGGTTGATAGAATTAACAAGTTTTAAACCCAAGTTGTTAATTAGATTTATTATGAATAAAAATTGTTAAAACAAACAAACATCAATATCATGTCAATAATGAATGCAGCGGAAAAGTAAATAAGACAAGATATGATGACCCAGGAAAACCAATGAAACAAACTAGTTTCACAGTAAAAAACCTAGAGGGAAACCTTCTCGAAAAGCAATTCACTGTAGTAAAGAGAAGTTTCAGATCTAGTACAAAACCTTTGTCCCTAGACTCTACAATCCCCGTAAATGAACTCACAACAGAAACCTTCTACCACTTCAGAACCTTTGAACTCTTCAATATATGAACGCCACCCTTTGATAATGCACGAATCCCAGTACGTGACTAACCAATTGCGCGGATCCCAGTACGTGACTAACCAATTGCGCGGATCCCAGTACGTGACTTAATCACCAACTTGAAAAAGATGTTGGCTGCAAAGTTCTTCACTTCATCAACAATGAAGATCAAGAAGCACTTGGTTACAAAACCCTAAGACGCAAAAGATACAGTAGCTTCTTTCAGAGAGAATAAGGCATCGGTCACCTTTTGCATATGTTCTCCTTGTATTCTCTTATGTGACGGCCTCTAAAATAAGCCTTATATAGGTCTAGGGTTGTGAGAAAAGAAACCCTACACAAATACATAAGCTTGGGCTGAAAATCAGATCTGGAAATCTGAATTCCCGTAACCTCGATTGATCGGGAGGTGTCAAGCTTTAAACTTCGACAGATACAACTATCAAGAAGCTATCGAGGAGCTGTCGAGGAGACAAAAGCTTTCTCGATCGATCTACCAACTATCGAGAGGTGTCGAGATTGCAATAACAATCAACTGAAGAGATCGATAGATAGCCTAGCTGTTGAGAGGTGTCGAGCAGCTATCGAGATATTTGTCCGCAGGTGTCGAGCTATCTGTCTAGCTTTAATGACAGCTTTTCTTCACTTGTTTCTTGGTCCAATTTTCATGGCTTTAATACTAGACTTGAACAACATGTTTCTTGAAGTATTAAACACATCCTAGATCTACCCAATTACAAGTAAAGTGCGTTTTGTCAAAGGATTAGCCAATTACACAAAATATGTCCTTAACAATAGCTTTTGTGATTGTTGTCTTACCTATTCCACCAGGGCCATAGATACCTATTATATGACCATCATTTGACTCAATATCTGAAAGTATGGTCTTTACACGATAATTTATTCCAACTGGGTATCGTGCGACAAATAACGGCGTGCGATTTAATTTAAAATTTGAGATCTCTTCAACAATTCCTTGGATAAATTCAAACTCACTGCAACTGTCATTCACAGAACATGAAAACAATATACGATTTAGATTTTTATCATATATATACACATACAATTTAGAAAAAGAAAATAGAAATATGAAAATGAACTAAATTTAAGATGTTCGGCTTGTGCATTAAATTTGAATAATTATCAAATAAAGTAAGTGGCATGTACAAATTCATAAATCTATAACTATCGTTATGTTAGCATATATATATATATATATATATAAATATTAGTTTTAGGGTTCTAGACATAGTTGTCATGACGTATTGAGCATTTGATCATCAAGGTGGTATGGTAGTTCATTGGTTCAAACATTAGATGATTGACTCAACCGTTGTACTAATGATAAATTTATTTTAAATATGAACAAATTAAAATAAATAAAATAAATAAAAAAAGAAGATAAACTATAAAAAGATGAACTTACATTCAATCTAAACATAAATATGTAGGAATTACATAGATTGAAATTATTAGGATATTATTGTTCATTTATTGAATTTACATATGTTTATATAAATAATGACTAAATAATAAGTTACTTGAATTGATCATTTGACTACTCATTTCAAAGTTTAAAAGCGAAAGACTTAAAAGACCATAAATAAAAGTGCATAATTGAAGGAAAGTATGGTTATAAATTTGATATAAAAAAAAATTAACATTAAAGACCGAACGATTTTGAATAAAACCATGTGGTTCAGTATTATTTCTTTTTTTAACCACCAATTTTCATGATTTAAACAGCTTTTTTTTTTTTTTTTTTTTTGAGAAAGTTTCAACCTATGGCATCCGCTCCTGATGATGCTCTTTGGTTGTGAAACTAACATTTTTGTCATAACGTCTGGATTTTCATATTGTTTACCAATTTGACGGTTCAACCATTGTGTGACTCTCAAAAAAAAAAAAAAAACCATTGTTTCGGTATGATTATGATAACTATACATTTAGCCTCCATTTGGATTGAAATGAAAAATGAAAATTCCTTTACTATTTAGTTTATTTTTACTACTATTCATGGGCCACACTGTACTATTTCAACTAACTTTTACCTTTATCTACAGTACTTTCAGCAATAAGTTTTCAATTTCAGCAAAATAAGCAGTATTCAAACAGACTCTAGCATAAAGTTGCAATGAAAATCTTTTTTTTTTCTTTTTTTTTGAGTGGGAGTTGCAATGAAAATCTAGTTACTGATAATTGAAACTTGTTACAACTCATTTTTAATACTAGAACTACCACCACGCACCCTTGGTGCGATGGTCACTCTACAAGTTTTAAGTGCTAGTGGGGTGTGGGGGATAAGGGCCAGGGTTCAAGTTTCTAGAAGGAAGCTTCACAAACGTTACACTTCTTAAATTAGGCTAAAGTAGAATTTCTATCTTGTATTAAAAAAAAATAATAATAATAAAAAAACTAGAACTAAATTATTAAGGATATTTTTGGGAAATGTTTTTTAAATAAATAATATGTGGGAGAAACTCAAATTTACTTGGTAAGGTAATTTTTTATTTTATTTTTTAAATCTTTCTATTTCTACATTGCCAGCTAACTTCTATAGTAGTGCTTTCTCAACCCAAAAAAAAAAAAAAAAAAAAAAACCTTCTATAGTAGGGGATATGAAGAAAAAAAATCATTCATAATTTGGCCAAAAAACTAACACTGATAAATTAGTGGTAATTGTTGTTTAGCAATAAAATTATTTATCATAACAAACCAGTGAAACTCGTAAAAAGTACAATAGTTGTCATTAAATACATACCTATGCTGGTAATGCCAACCAGATATATTTGCAGCTTCAAATAAAACTTTCCTCCAGCTTTGCACCTTGTAATCCTTTAATTTTTCTTCATGTTTAGATAGTGCTTCTCCAAACTTTCCTTTTTGGTTACAAACTTCTGATAGATCTATATTGTAAAAAACCGGTAGCACTAATTGGTCTTTTTTTCTTACACTCAACAATCTTGGCAAGTTCATCCAAGCACCATTTGGAGGATGCATAGTTTTCAGAGAATACAATTATTGAAATCCTTGAACTTTCAATGACTTTGAGAAGTCCTATAGAAATTTCTTCTCCCCTTTGAAGGTTATTATCAATAAAGGTGTTAATACCCCGTTGACACAAAGCATTATACAAATGGCCTACAAAACCAAGATGGGTATCTTCACCTTTGAAACTCAAGAAGACATCAAATTTCTTGGGTTGGTGGGTGAAAGAAGAAGATGAGGCTCCTTTGCAGGTCACAAGAGCCATCAAGATTTATGAGCAAACAGCTGTAAAGATCTGAAAGGAGGAGAAAGAAAACTGTGAAGGGATTGCAATTTGCAATATAACTCAGGAAAGTGAAAGACAAATTAGGAAGAGGGTGAATGCAAGCAAGAGGAGCCTTAGCCTTTAAAGGTGGCTTGCTTTCGGTGTGTCCAGCAACTCTTTGAACTTGAAGTCCCATATTGATGCTTTTTACATTGCTTTTGGTGTGACTCTTTGAACTTTCCAAGAACCACGGATGCTTTTTTTAATTTTTATTGCAATATCATGCAAGCTTCCGTGTGAAACCTAAAATAAATCTTGGAACTTTCTAAGCAACATACTGGTCATTGTGGTCAAACAAAATGGTAATTTCCTATCTTACTAGTCATTCGAAAGTGAGATGTAATAAACAAATCTATATATTACTAAAAGCTGAAGCGTAGCGTTTAATTCTGCTGCTCATTTTAGCATTTTGAAACATTTTTTTTTTTTTTTAATAATTTGATGATTGAGAGGAACCTGACTTTCCTAATTAAGGATAGCATACTATATTACTAAAAAAAAGAAGGCTACATTCACAAAATTTTTACAACAAATCATAGATAGTAAGTAGTTATTAGTTCTAATTTAAAACTATAACTTAAATTATTTTTTTACCTATCTATTACAACCAATTACAACCTATCACTTAGGATTTGTTGCGAAAGCGTTGTGGAAATATTATGAACATAGCATTCTCTATTAATTAATATGTATTTGAAAGAGTTTATTTTTATAGGCTTATTTTACTTTAAAAATAAACAAGGCAAAAGTACAACAATACCTATGAACGGGCAAGTTTCAAAACAAATTATAAATAAGTTTAGAAAAACGAATAAATTGGAGAAAAAGAAAAAACCCTCCCGACAATTGTGATAATGTTGTTTTTAATTAAAAAACCAAAGGCCCAACATAGACCCATAAACAAAGTTCAAGTGTGCGTTTGGATTGCACGTTTCCAGCGTTTGCGTTTTTGGCTGGCTCCCACGGCACTGTTCACGACCCAGCCAAAAACGCAAAAATGCGCATACCAATGCATTTTTAACGCGTGCTACAGTATTTTTGACTTTTTGGAAAAGTATATATATCTCTTTAGTCTAGCACACGTTTTTAACTTTCTGGAAAAGTATATACCTCTTTAGCGTGAGTTTGCGTGAGGAGTTTTGGGCGTTTTGCATTTTTTTTGGCTGGTCCCACGGCATTGTTCATGGACCAGTGAAAAATGCGTGAACAGTGTTTTGCCTTTTAAAAATTATTTTGCTACAGTGTTTTCAGCAATAAGTTTTCAGTTTTCAGTAAAATAAGTGATATCCAAACAGACTCTCTAGCACGCGTTTTTTAAAGTGAAGTTTTTCTTTTTCTTTGACACTGACGGTGGAAAGAAGAGAGAAGGTTCCTTCTTTTTTTCTTGACACTGATGGTGGAAAGAAGAGAGAAGGGAAGGGAAATATTACTATATTAGCTTTCCTTTATTTGGCGTGCGTTTGCCCTGCAATTAAGTTGCGTTTTGCGTTTTTTTTTTTGGGTCCCACGGCATTGTTCATGGACCACCAAACCCATGAAAAACGCAGCAATCACTGACTGCTACAGTGTTTTGTGTTTTAAAAATTATTTTGCTACAGTATTTTCAGTAATAAGTTTTCAGTTTTGAGCAAAATAAGCGGTATCCAAACAGACCCTTGGTTAAGAGAGTAGAAAAATGAAAAAGTGAAGAAAGTAGAATCCAACCAGGCCTATATTTTACAATCTGCCCAATATTGTGGATAGGAAAGTTTATCATCATTTTATGATGTGTGAAGTTTTGGGCGAATCAGGAGAGAGGAGTTATTCAATAATGAGGGTGTCAAATTGACAAATAATTTGATAATGGGATTGCTGAATAGAGAGTAAAAATAGGAGGGGATTGTAAAGGCTAAATTGCAAAGTACACCCCTAACGTTTGGGGGTGATTGGATTTTACACTCCAACGTTTGGTTCCGTTAGCAAATCACACCCCCGGTTAGTTTTTGTTGTTAACTGCCAAGTCATCTTGCTGACGTGTTTTTTCGATTTAAAGGTGAGTTTTCATCTCTCTTGATTGCTTATATTCCATGACTGAGGGAAGTAGTTTGATAGTGGTATACTGGAGTTTGAGTGGTTGTTAGGAGTGGGTATGGCCAAATTTTTTTTTTTTTTTTTAAAGGTTCAAGGCCACTGTCAAGTTTAATGGTGAGGAGTTGTTAGATGCCGAACTGTTGATATCTACAAGGTTTGTATATCAAGTTGAGGCAGGTTGTGTATGTTTACTATTTTGGCACACAAACTAATTGAATGTTCCCTTTGCCTGAATGTTGGATATTGTTTGAAACTACATAGGACTTAGTATCATCATAAGACAAAATTCCAGATAAAATTTCACAATGTGACACCTTTGACGGTTGAACCAATTGTTACTTGCTGCCGACAAGGGCAATCTTTTAACCAATTGAGTGAAAAAGATTGTTTTGACTTCAAGGAGATAATGTAGAAGAGTATAAAATAAATAAAAAAATACCTATTTTGTAGAAAGTTTTTCTTCCTTCACCCATTGGTACACATAATTCATCCAGCCAAAAAAAAAAAAGTCCACATGATGTAGCTATAGGGTCCCAAAAAAGAGAGAGAGAGAGACACTGTTTAAAATTTCACTAACGACTAATTTTTGGTGCAAATTATTGTTGGGGTACATAAAATAATGACAAAAAAGAAAAAAAGAAAAAAAAAAAAGAATTGCTTCAAACTACAACTCAATATGATGAAAAGATAGGAGAAGTATAAACTGCTTGAAGAACTTGAAATTGACAAGGTGTGTGAGGCTATGTGCATTTGATATGGAGTGTAATTTGTGTTTCATACATTTATTGGATAATTGAGGATGCTAAAGACTGGAATCTTAATTTTAATTTTAATTTAAGTTTTATTTTTTTATTTTTTTGCATTACGTAATTTAATGTTTCATACTCGGATTTATAATAGTTTTTAAGGTTGTCTAGAGTGACTCCTGGTGCATGAGGTTCGTTCATTAACTCAATTGTTGCAAGACTTGGATTGTTGGCATAACTACACAAAAAAAAAGGTCTAATTTAGGATTTAGGGAACATTCAAAATTCATTAGTATATAAAACCGAAGTCTCTTACTTTTTTGGTAAGCTCCACAAGATGAATGTTCTCAATAGTGGTATACTGGAGTTTGAGTGGTTGTTAGGAGTGGGTTTGGTAGAAATTATGTTTCCAAAAACCATAATACAATAAAATTTCCTCATCCTATTTATAATACTAATCTCTATCTTCAAAGGAATAGATCTTTTTTTATATTCAAATTTTTTTACAAACACTTGAAACAACTTAATTACAGTCCTCTAAAATTTTCACCTAACATGCCGCTTGACTGACTACAAGGCTAACTATAGTTGTGTCCTTTCCACATCTAATTCCAAGACAATACCTTCTATCATCATGAATCCTACAATATATTGTTTATAGATATATAATGCAACTTAAGTAGTAATACATTCAAAAATATTTCAAATGATAACACAATCATAAAAAAAATAACCACGCGCAATGCGCGGGTCCGCGACTAGTGGTAATAAAAGTAGGTAGCCATCTTCCATGCAATCCAACAAAGTTCAAAGAGAGGTCCACACGTTTCTGACTTTCCGGAAGAGTAGCTATCCTTTGTCCACACGTTTCTCATTTTCCTACAAATTTCCCCACTTTTTCCATGACACTGATGGTGTAAAGAAGAAAGAAGGGAAGGGAAATATTAAACTTTCCTTTGTTTGGTTATTAGGAGAGGAGATAAATGAAAAAAGTGAAGAAAGTAGAATCCACTCAGCACAATAATTTTTTATCAAAAATATCACACTCAAAAAGGGAAAGGGGATGTGTGAAAAGTCCATTAAAAGATTTAGTGCATATAGATTTATTGTATATCAATATGCTAGCTAAATGGCAAAAAATCCTTTTCACTTGTAGATAAAATTTTATGCCCTAACATGGACACAAATAAGTCCATTTACTGTCATATATGCATTAAAAGATATAAATGTCCAACACATGTTAAAGCTTCAATCTATTTTTGTTTTGGGAAAAATATCGATTGAGAATGTATTTTTCATCAACATTCAAGGCAATCAACCACAAATCCAGCTACAATCAACCATCACGGCATCACCATGCGCAGGACCTCCCAGCAAAAGCAAATTCAATTCCCTTTTCCTTTTCTTTTTTCCAATTTCAATAAGGTAATCATACAGGAAATTGCATTGAAAAATGCCTTTACATTAATATAGG
>JARYZH020002851.1:0-13350 GCA_030021035.2 Notholithocarpus densiflorus
AATGAAGAATGGGTACATCAGGACCTGTGCCACAACTTTGACGGGATACAGCAGCTTGCCTGCCTCAACAGCTTTTCATGCTACATAGTCTGCAATATTTGCACCACAGCTCACTCCAAGTAGAACACATCTGTTTCAATGAAATGAAAAAGGTTAGAGATTTGATGAATAACATTGCAAGTTCTTTTGAAAAGGTTGGTAACTTTCTAGATGATTTAGAGGGGTCGATTTTTAAAATCTTGTGTGTTTGTGTGTGTGTGTGTATATTAGCATTAAAAGCTAATTTTTGTGAATGTTACCTTATATGCCATACCCAACGCTACCAACATATCAGGTGTACAGAATATCAAAAAAGGCCTCCTTGTCCAGGAGCAAAACTACCAAATTCACCATACCATTTGTATTTAATGTACATCTTAAGATTATTTTTCCCATAAGCAAAAGCAGCACATGGTCAAAGGGGTCCAAAACCACAAAAAAGTGCAGTTTGACCAATAGTTCCATCCAAATTTCCAGTTTTACTTCTAGAAGATACAGCAACAAAATGCAACTCTTTTTTTTTTTTTTGATAAGTGCACCACCATGCAACTCTGAACATCCAAAAATTTTTTTTTACAGTTTAAATGTTGGCAGCTTGGTGCACATGAAAAGACCAACAATGAACCAAAATTGCCCTAAATAACCAACATGCTCGAGGAAGAAAGATTGAGCAAATGGAAGTGAACTGTATTATACCTTTAAACAAGTCACAAGGAAGCCTGAAATATACCACCTTACTCTTTTTCTATTCCTTTTTTTTTCTACAGGTTTTGACCCCAAGGGGAGGTGGGTACCACTACCAAGTACCAACTTACTAATTTGAAGTTACAAGACATGCGAAAAATAATCTTGATAAATGCTCAATCCGTTGACATGGTCTTTTTCTGTGCTTTTTTTACTACTTCTACTAATGTTATTTAGGACTTTCTCTATCTTTTTTTTCATTCCCTCAACTGGAATCAACTCACTCTTCCTCACTGGTACATTAATCACTCTCATCTGCACATGAACAAACTATCTCAAGCAATTCTCCCTTATACAAAATTCAAGTATGTTTTGCGGCTGTATTCTTCAACTTTACCGTTTATGATTAAGACAAGAAAGCAGTAACTTCAAAAAAGTCAAAATCATCATATATCTAAAAAAGGCAAGAATATCTCTTCTTCTTTTTTATGTTTTTAATAATAAAAGTTATTCTGCATTCACTACGTGGTTCAATGCAAGTATTACAAATTGTACGGGAAAACTTTTACATATGATTTTTAATAAATCCATGCAATGCACAGCTATAGTACTAATATATGATTAAAGGAGTTCAACATCAAGGATCTTCGATATGCTTTAAACTTAATTCACCCTATCCGAAAAAGAGGGAGATGTCGGGGCATCTGAATCAAGGGGAGTATAAACAAGTTTCACTTCTTAGCATCATTACTAATGAGACAAAGTTGAAATTCCATAATAACTATATTTGAAACTCAAGGAGGGAATTACATGCATTCAAAAAACTGAAAAACCATAGAAAAGACTTAATAAGGACAATTTCCCTACAGAAAACCATCTATAGAATATCCTGATGACATGGCCACTTTCACAAGAACCTTAAACATAAGAAGATAATGGATTTGGGTGTAAATTATGTTGTACTTCTACTATGATGGAATAATACGCATCATTATGCTTAGTTTAAGAAAATAACCTCATCAAACTAATTGTGGATTACAAACTAAATTCTATAACAACTAAAATGATATCTCAAATATATCAGTGGCCTTAATGAATATTTTTCCCAAAAAAAAAGAAGACGTGAGTTTTTCATATACATGATTTATTCAACTAAATAAGCAATTGCTTGTTCTCCTTTTATCTTCACAATAATTCATGCAAAAGGCACAAGAAGGGATGACATAACATTATCCTCTGTAAATTGCTTTCAACAAACCATGACGCATCAGTCATGAGTATAACAAAAGGTAGTTATAGTGCTTTCTTACCAATCCTAAGTGCCTGGTTCCTTCTTAGGACAAGGGCATCCCCAGCCCAAAGTTAAAATAGAAAGCAGCAAAAATGTGTTTATCTGACAAAATAGTTAGAAACCTGGAATAATGGCTCCTAAAAGGGCCCTCAAACTATGAATCTTTTTCTCCATATTCTGCCTTGGTCAACCATTCCTTTTGCAATTCTTTCATGCTTTACCATTTGCAAATTAAACTGAGTTTGTTAGTACATGAACCCCCAAACTTATTAAAAACCAAACTTATAAAATTAGAAACAAACAAAAGCCTGCACTAATCTCAAACTGTGCTAATTCCCACAGGTGCATGGTGGCCTAAGCCAGTGACATACTAACAAACCAGCTCACCAAGTAATAGACCCAAACGAGACATCACCACATACAATCTTGAGAACAATGTCACAAACACTAAACCTCAGATGCATCACCTTTCTCTAAATGGCTAGGTATCCTAATTTAATCACTAGCATGACATGTCAATGGTTTTCTTCCTTTAAAAAACCAGAGCAACCCTTGTTTACAATTTATAATAGAATCCAATCATCGACACATTCACCTAAACTCCATTCTAAACTTGCAATATATGCAAGCACACTCAAAACCATTTTAACTCCTAGACTGTACAACTATAAGATTTCAGACTTAGAATCTATGTTCGGCAAACCATTGATCTGCATTTTTGAACCCCAGCATTGTAGCTCAGAATTACACTCCTAACTTTACAGTAGCAATGTCAACATACCATATTATAAAAAGCACATCAATAAATATGAATTAAAATCTCATCTAAATTCTATCATCTTTTGCAGCATATAACATGAAATTTACCAATCATATCAATTTTCTAAACAATGCAGCATCCAATTCCAAATGCAATAACCATAGAAAATTGCACAATGACATAAAAATTGTAACCTTGATGGATCTCCGTGCGCCGCCACCTCCTCCTCAGCCTTTTCTTTTCATTGGTGGATCCGACACAGTGTTGGAAGCAGCCCAACTCCCATGGAAAAAATTCTCCAAAGTTGACTCTTTAACTCGGAATGGGAGATCAACCTTGCGCTTTCCAAGCTACAACAAATAAGTCAGAATTTAAGTTTATAGATATTGAGCATTTAATTAGAGGATCATAGTGGTGATCAATGGAATATAACAGCAATATGCATGCTTACCCCCACACACACACATATATGTAAATAACATAGTGAAGTTATAGTTAATGGAAATTCAAAAAGAAAATAACTCACATAATGTGAAAAGAAAGCCAATAAATATACAATTAATCTATTCCTATGTATACAATAGGCATGAAGCTGTGTGATGAACTTGATGCAATGAGTGCAAGATTTTGGTGGGGCCAGGTTGGAAATGAGAGGAAGATTCATTGGAAGAGCTGGAGTAAGCTGACTCAACCTAAGAAGGAGGGAGGTATGGGTTTTCAGGATTTAAGGACCTTCAACCTAGCTATGTTGGCTAAGCAAGGGTAGAGATTAAAGCAGGAACGGGGGTCTCTTTTATACCAGTGTTTCAAAGCCAGATATTTCCCATGGTGCAACTTTCTGGATACAGACGGACTCACCAAATAGCTCTTATGTCTGGAAGAGCATAATGGCGGCAAAACCAATTTTAAATAAAGGCAAGGCTGCTGTTGGAGGGTTGGGGATGGCTCATCCTTTAGGATTCTATTAGATAAGTGGATTCCTAATCATCCAACAAATAAGGTGATCCATCTACTAGTTGAGGAAGAATGGGAATGGTGGGCATCAGATCTTATAAATGTTGGAGGTGTGAGTTCATTACTTCGAGCTTTCATAGAGATGATGCATAGGCTATCCTACGCATACCATTAAGCCACAGGCCTATCTTGGACACTATTGTATGGTTGCATAATAAGAATGGATGGTACTCCGTTAAATCCATTGTCATGAAATCCATCTCTTCCAATATATATATATATATATATATAAAAGCATTCAAAAAAAAATTTTATTTCAATGATTTTCTAGTTTTTATTTTTCTATTTTTCTTGGATGTCAAGCAAAATTTCACAAAAGAAAAATAAATAAATCATTAAAAGGCATTAAATATGCAAAAACATAAAAGTCAAAAGGATAATTTTGAAAAACAAACGTGAGAAAGAAAGATTACGGTCAATGACCTTAGTATTCTTCGACTCCACAAGGACTGTAGAAGGCTTGGCTCTCATTTTGTTTCGAACCTTCTTAGCTTTCATTTTGTTTTGAACCCCTTAGCTTTCATTCTATTTCAGTTTTGATTAGTAACTAGATTTTCTTATTGTGTATAGACTATAGAGCTTGATGGTTTGCTTAGGTTTGAAAAATAGAGTTTTTTTTTTAGGAATGCAAGAGAGTGAGAGAATTGGAGAAGAAGAAATGGAAGTTTGAAATAAGTGGGGTAGGGGTATGGAGTATTTACTTAATGGGAGTACCTCTCTCTCCTTCCCTATTCAATGTCTGCTCTTCTATTTCTATTTTTATGTATGTGAGTAAGTATATGAATAAAAGTATATAAATAGAACAATTGCTTTGTTTAGAAAAAAAAAAGTTGTTTTACCTTTGATTAGTGACTGGATTTTCTTGTTGGGTATAGACCATAGAGCTTAATGGTTTGCTTGGGTTTGAAAAATGGAGTTTTTTATGGGAATGACCTGCATGTATTTGAGAGTCCAAAAGAGTGAGAGACTTGGAAAAGAAAAAATGGAAGTTTGAAATAAGTGGGGTAAGAGTATGGAGTATTTACTTAATGGGAGTACCCCTCTCTCTCCTTTCCCTATTCAATGTCTACTCGTCTATTTCTATTTTTATGTCTGTGAGTGAATAGAATAGTTGCTTTATTCAGCAACAACAACAACAAAAAAAAAAAAAAAAAAAAAAGTTGCTTTACCTTTTATTAGTAACTGAATTTCCTTGTTGGGTATAGACTATAGAGCTTAATGATTTGGTTGGGTTTGAAAATTCGAGTTTTTTTGGGAATGGCCTGCATGTATTTGAGAGTACAAGAGAGTGAGAGACTTGGAGAAGAAGAAATAGAAGTTTAGAATAGACTGTACAACCATAAGATTTCAGACTTAGAACTTATGTTCGGCAAACCATTGATTTGCATTTTTGAACCCCAACATTGTAGCTCAGAATTACATTCCTAACTTTACAATAGCAATGACAAAATACCATATTATGAAGATCACATCAATAAATATGAATTGAAATCTCATCTAAATTCTATCATCTTTTGCAGCATATAACATGAAATTCACCAATTATATCAATTTTCTAAACAATGCAGCATCCAATTCCAAATGCAATAACCATATAAAATTGCACAATGACATGACATAAAAATTGTAACCTTGATAGATCTCCGTGCGCCGCCACCTCCTCCTCAGCCTTTTCTTTTCATTGGTGGATCCAACACAATGTTGGAAGTAGCCCAACACCTATGGAAAAAAATTCTCCAAAGTTGACTCTTCAACTCGAAATAGGAGATCAACCTTGCACTTTCCAAGCTACAATAAATAAGTCAGAATTTAATTTTATAGACATTGAGCATTTAATTAGAGGATCACAGTGGTGATCAATGGAATATAACAGCAATATGCATGTGTGCATACCCAAAGTAGGGTTAACGAGCTCTCCTTATAATTGGGCTCACAATCTATTTGTATTGTGGGTTTTTGGTTTCCTATTATGGGTGGTCCTTTACCCAGAGACCCAGTCACTCACTCTTGTTTTTGCAAGCCCCTCTTCTCTCTCTGTGTTCTTCCCAGAATTGCCAACCCCTACTTCTCAATTTATTCTTCTATTTATAGCGTGAGAATAGTGGAGGTGTTATGATTATTCTTGATTATTAGTGGGAATAGGGGTCCAATTTCTAAGTGGATGTTCCATTGGGAGTGGTAGTAATGACTTTGGAACTGGTTCCCACCTCCAAGAGGCTGTTCGGCAGCGATATTCCCTAAGGCAGTACTGGGTGGCCGAGATAAGGTACCCCCGAGCAATCACATTCTTGTCCAAGATGCAATTGAAGGGGAGAGTCCCAGGCTGTGCATCTGTGTCCTAGTCAGGATTATAGGTCCAGCGGGCATTAGGTCATGCATCGCGGTACGAGGCCTGGGGCCATGCCTCGTACGAGGGGTTGGGGTTACGGGCCATATCGTAGAGCCCGGGCCCAAGGCCCAAAGGGCTTGGGGGCTCCGTACCGTACAACATACTTACCCTCAGACACACATATATGCAAATAACATAGTGAAGTTATAGTTAATGGAAATTCAAAATGAAAATAACTCACATAATGTGTAAAGAAAGCCAATAAATATACAATTAATCTATTCCTACGTATACAATGGGCACGAAGTTGTGTGATGAACTTAATGCAATGAGTGCAAGATTTTGGTAGAGCTTGATGGTTTGCTTGGGTTTGAAAAATGGAGTTTTTTTTTTTTTTTTGGAATGGCCTGCATGTGTTTGAGAGTCCAAGAACGTGAGAGACTTGGAAAAGTGGAAATGGAAGTTTGAAATAAGTGAGGTAGGGGTATGAAGTATTTACTTAATGGGAGTACCTCCCTCTCCTTTCCTATTCAATGTTTGCTCTTCTATTTATATTTTTATGTCTGTGAGTAAGTATATGAACAGAACAATTGCTTTGTTTAGAAAAAAAAAAAGTTGCTTTACCTTTGATTAGTGACTGGATTTTCTTGTTGGGTATAGACCATAGAGCTTGATGGTTTGCTTGGGTTTGAAAATTTGAGTTTTTTTTTGGGAATGACCTACATGTATTTGAGAGTCCAAAAGAGTGAGAGACTTGGAGAAGAAGAAATGGAAGTTTGAAATAAGTGGGGCAAGAGTATGGAGTATTTACTTAATGGGAGTACCCCCTCTCTCTCCTTTCCCTATTCAATGCCTGCTCGTCTATTTCTATTTTTATGTTTGTGAGTAAGTATATGAATAGAATAGTTGCTTTGTTCAACAAAAAAAAAAAAAAGTTGCTTTACCTTTTATTAGTAACTGGATTTCCTTGTTGGGAATAGACTATAGAGCTTAATGGTTTGCTTGGGTTTGAAAAATAGAGTTTTTTGGGAATAACCTGCATGTATTTGAGAGTTCAAGAGAGTGAGAGACTTGGAGAAGAAGAAATGGAAGTTTGAAATAAGTTCGAAATAGAGTGTACAACCATAAGATTTCAGACTTAGAAACTATGTTCGGCAAACCATTGATTTACATTTTTGAACCCCAGCATTGTAGCTCAGAATTACACTCCTAACTTTACAATAGCAATGTCAACATACCATATTATGAAGAGCACATCAATAAATATGAATTAAAATCTCATCTAAATTCTATCATCTTTTGCAGCATATAACATGAAATTCACCAATTATATCAATTTTCTAAACAATGCAGCATCCAATTCCAAATGCAATAATCATATAAAATTGCACAATGACATAAAAATTGTAACCTTGACGGATCTCAGTGCGCCGCCACCTCCTCCTCAGCCTCTTCTTTTCATTGGTGGGTCCAACACAGTGTTGGAAGCAACCTAACTCCCATGGAAAAAATTCTCCAAAGTTGACTCTTCAGCTTGGAATGGGAGATCAACCTTGCGCTTTCCAAGCTATAACAAATAAGTCAGAATTTAAGTTTATAGACATTGAGTATTTAATTAGAGGATCATAGTGGTGATCAATGGAATATAACAGCAATATGCATGCTTACCCCCCACACACATATATGTAAATAACATAGTGAAGTTATCGTTAATGGAAATTCAAAAAGAAAATAACTCACATAATGTGTAAATAAAGCCAATAAATATACAATTAATCTATTCCTACGTATACAATGGGCATGAAGCTATGTGATGAACTTGATGCAATGAGTGCAAGATTTTGGTAGAGCTTGATGGTTTGCTTGGGTTTGAAAAATGGAGTGTTTTTTTTTTTTTGGAATGGCCTGCATGTGTTTGAGAATCCAAGAGCGTGAGAGACTTGGAGAATTGGAAATGGAAGTTTGAAATAAGTTGGGTAGGGGTATGAAGTATTTACTTAATGGGAGTACCTCTCTCTCCTTCCCTATTCAATATCTGCTCTTCTATTTCTATTTTTATGTCTGTGAGTAAGTATATGAAAAAAAGTATATGATCATAACAATTGCTTTGTTTAGGAAAAAAAAAGTTGTTTTACCTTTGATTAGTGACTGGGTTTTCTTGTTGGGTATAGACTATAGAGCTTGACGGGTTGCTTGGGTTTGAAAAATGGAGTTTTTTTTAGGAATGGCCTGCATGTATTTGAGAGTCCAAAAGAGTGAGGGACTTGGAGAAAAAGAAATGGAAGTTTGAAATAAGTGGGGTAAGAGTATGGAGTATTTACTTAATGGGGGTACCCCTCTCTCTCCTTTCCTTATTCAATGTCTGCTCGTCTATTTCTATTTTTATGTCTATGAACAAGTATATGAATAGAAGTATATGAATAGTCAACAACCAAAAAAAAAAAAAGTTGCTTTACCTTTTATTAGTAACTGGATTTTCTTGTTGGGTATAGACTATAGAGCTTAATGGTTTGATTGGGTTTGAAAAATGGAGTTTTTTTTTTTGAATGACCTGCATGTATTTGAGAGTCCAAGAGAGTGAGAGACTTGGAGAAGAAGAAATGGAAGTTTGAAATAGACTGTACAACCATAAGATTTCAGACTTAGAACCTATGTTCGGCAAACCATTGATTTGCATTTTTGAACCCCAGCATTGTAACTCAGAATTACACTCCTAACTTTACAGTAGCAATGTCAACATACCATATTTTGAAAAGCACATCAATAAATATGAATTAAAATCTCATCTAAATTCTATCATCTTTTGCAGCATATAATATGAAATTCACCAATTATATCAATTTTCTAAACAATGCAGCATCCAATTCCAAATGCAATAACCATATAAAATTGCACAATGACATAAAAATTGTAACCTTGATGGATCTCTGTGTGCTGCCACCTCCTCCTTAGCTTTTTCTTTTCATTGGTGCATCCAACACAATGTTGGAAGCAGCCCAACTCCCATGGAAAAAATTCTCCAAAGTTGACTCTTCAACTCGGAATGGGAGATCAACCTTGTGCTTTCCAAGTGACAACAAATAAGTCAGAATTTAAGTTTATAGATATTGAGCATTTAATTATAGGATCACAGTGGTGATCAATGGAATATAACAGAAATATGCATGCTTACCCCCACACACACATATATGTAAATAACATGGTGAAGTTATAGTTAATGGAAATTTAAAAAGAAAATAACTCACATAATGTGAAAAGAAAGCCAATAAATATACAATGAATCTATTCCTACGAATACAATGGGCATGAAGCTGTGTGATGAATTAATCTATCCTCTTGGTTCCGGGTCTTCTTCTTTTGATCCCATTCCCCCTCTTCACGTTCGGTTCTGTGATGAAAAGGCCCAAAAGGACATTTTTATTAGGGGGAGTGTTTATACTTTTTGAGGGATGTAGTGAGGTTTACATGTACTTTTCTTTTCTTTCTTTACTTTAGCCTCATGTACACTGGTCTTGTGACCATTTATTGACATACATTGTACTTATCTTTTCACATATATATGATGATGATGTATGTTTCTTCACCTATATGCCTTGATGAGTTTTGTTTAAGTGTTTCAGAAAGACAGGTTGTTAAAGTCTATCATGCCATGAACTCTCTTCTTGCAAAGTTTTTCAAGAGTTTATGTTAGGGTTAGATTTATTTTGTAATTCAACAAGTGGTTATGAGTTTAGTGTTTTAAGACTTCTCCCATGATTCATTTGTTTGTTGTGGTTTTGTCACAGATTGCGAAATGGGGAGATTGTTAGGGACATATTTATGTAATTGGCTAATCCTTTGACAAAACGCACTTTACTTGTAATTGGGTAGATCTAGAATGAGTTTAGTACTTCAAGGAACAAGTGTTCAAGTTTAGTATTGAAGTCATGCAAATCTAACCAAGAAACAAGTGAAGAAAGTGTTGTTCATTAAACCTCGACAGAAGTCTCAACAGAATACTTTTTATCAAGAATTACTGCTGAAACTCGACACAAGCTGTATCTGTCGAGAATTACGAAATCCGGTTTTCCAGATCTGATTATATGCATATCCTTAAGTATTTGTACAGGGTTTATTTTCTCACAACTTTAGACAAATATAAGGATTATTTTAAGAGCCGTCACAAGGTTGCAAGGTGATAAAAAGTGATAATACATACATATTGTGACCAGAGACATAAATTGCTCTAGTTCATCATATTCTCAGTAGAAGCTATTGCATCTTTACGTTTAGGGTTTTGTGACCAAGGAACTTCCTGATCTTCATTGTTGATGAACTGAAGAACTTTGTAGCCAACATCTTCCTCAAGTTGGTGTGTTAGTCACGTACTAGGATCCGTGCATCATTAGTTAGTCACATACTGGGATCCGTGCATTATTGGTTAGTCACGTACTGGGATTCGTGCATTAAACGGAGAGATTGCCGCTACAATACAAGTCTAATTGGGTATTGGGGTATAGGTTCAACTGTAGGTTGGTATTAGATATTGAGATTCTTTTTACTTGTAACTGCTTGTTATTGATAATAGTGGATTTTTAGGAGTGGTGATCTTAAATTCACCTGATGGGGTTTTGCATTGGTTGTTTTCCCCATTCGTAAACAAATCACATGTGTCAAATTTAATTTTCGCTGCATTTAATTATTTGGTGATTTGTTTGTGCTACCACGCTATTTCATGTTAAATTGACTTAATTAATTAACTTAGATAATTAATTAATTAATTTGCCAAAGGGGTCAATCCATTTTTGGCCTATCAAAATTATTTTACTAGGTGACTACCATAGATTATTTCTTTCGTTCTTTTTTTTTAGAAGATACCATAGATTATTTCAATTGCTTGAATTGAACACTTGTAGGTCTTTATAGATTTTAATTCACCAAGTTTTATTTATTTTAGTAAGGTTTTGTTTTCCCTGGTAAAGTGGCTAATGAATACTTTATATAAAATAATAATGTATTGATGATGTATATTTTACCTAGTTTGCTCAGATTTCAATATAATAAGTAAATGGTTATTTCCAAAGAGCCTCTAAAAATTAAGTTAATGACTGAATGATCTCCAATAACTCTAAAAGTACGAGAGCTGAAAAATTCTACATATCTTGGAGAAGAGGGTGCTTGGTGCTTATATGGTGATATAGATCCGACCAAGATCCCGCCAACATATGCTCTTTCTTTATAGGGAGAGTAAAGAGTTAATGATCCGAGATTCTCGTACTTAACTTCTCATGTTAAGTACGAGAATTTATATGAACCAATAACCCAGCAGCCGCTCCCATATCATTAACTTCAAACACCCCATCCAAATGAATGAGAGGAGGGTAAGAATTAGAATAACATTTTCTAAACAATTCTAGTAAACCTTTAACACATTCAGCTTCAATAGAATGCACTAAAGGAAGCTTCCAGATCAGATGCATGATTCCATCAACACACTCATGAATATTACCATATGTTTTAGCAGAAACTCATAAATGAGCAGTCCATATAGCCATTCACTAGATAAACAACCTATCTATCATTCATCAATTCTACTCTCTGACAGAAACTACTACTACATATGGGAAGTGCAAGACAAGATCCTATAGACATACAATCTCAGCTCCTTCACTACAAGAACCATAATTTTCAACTAGAAATTTGACATGCTAAGATAGGAATAAGCCTTTTACCTTGAGCACAGCCTCATGTGCCCCAGCTCTGTATAGTGCACCAAACGAGCTCACTAAACCAAGAAAAGTCCAGCTACACCCCAGATATTTTTCTCCAAGTCATAGCAGTTCTTACATGGCAGGTTTGGCAGTTCTGATAATATCAAAATCATATGTGACTGGCAAGAAATATGCAGGGAGATTCCACAACATCAGAGGAAAATGAAGTGAGTTGACAGATCATTAGAGATAAGGCCCTCACTATCTTTCCTAGCAAGTACTCTTACTGAATCTTGCTGGTTTCATTAGAAAATACGAACATGAAGTAAATTCCATATGAAGACCATCTTTCGGAGTGTCCATTTTGTCTTATTTTCTAGATTCTGCTCACCTTTTGAATAGATTTATATTTTTAGTCAAGAATTTTGTACTAGACTGTCCCACTCCCTTTTCAAAAAAATTCTCAACAAAGAAAAAAGAAAGTGTAAAAATTTGTTTGTCTCAACCTAATGGGAGTTTGTGATAGAAACGTAATCAAATGTCCTGGAATGCATTAAGGAAATTGTCCTTTGCCCAACACTTTCAGCTTGCTATTAAAGCTTTCTTACCTATGATAGTTCTGAATTCTTCTGTTAAATACTCTCAACAAGGTTGGTCTTTTTTTTTTTTTAAACCAAACTAAAATATCTAGAATTTTTTTTTTTTTTTTTTTTTAAATACTAAGTATTTTTAACACATACACGGGGAGAGGGGAAGAAGGTATTTAAAAAAAATATCTAGAATCTAGTTCAAGTAAGAATGTTTTATTACTATTTGCATTATATACTTTTTCGTTGGAAACACCAAGAAATGTCATTTGACCCAAAGATCATTGACAATATAAATTAGAAAAATGGTAGCAACAGAATCTAAAAAAAATTGTAACAATAAAATGAACATTATTTTTATTTGAAAGACAAGTGAATTTTATAAACAAAACCAACAGAAATGAATGCTATATGATTTTGATATTTATTGCTTGTGTAATACTAATTCGAGTTTAGGCATATTTTCAATTATATTTTGAGAATTGAATTTATTTCCAGTAAGTTTTAGTTTCATCACACAAAACAGAGACTTCCACTTGACAATTAGGAACTCAAGTTAGTTCATGCTTAATATCTATAGGATAGGCCCACTTTTATACTTGGAAGAAAATTCCCTAAATGCGAAGGCCCAGCTTATTTATTGCCAAGTTGAAGTTTACACAGACAAAACAAGAGAAATAAATTGTGACTCAAAAGAAAATTTTAGTTGGATTCATCCAAAAGGCAGGAAACATTAAACATAACCGAGAAATGTATTACAGAGCCAAGAATGCCATTAGGTCGTTGAAATTCCAGCAATGCAATTCTCATGCCTGCCTCTATAAGAAAGTAGGAAATCCAAATATTGATTCCAAGCTATCTTCCCAGTTCTTATTATGCAATGCCGGATTATTTCTTTTTTGTTGTTGCCGGATTATTTCTATTCTGGCCAAAGGTAGGGCAGAATAGATTGCAAT
>JARYZH020002852.1:0-13349 GCA_030021035.2 Notholithocarpus densiflorus
CATTTAATGATCTTTTTCTTTAATAATTTGGAATCAAAGGATTAATAATTAACATTAATCATTCTCTCATGTATGCAATTAATAATTATAAATATACTACATCTCTTTTTTATAGAGAAAAAGAAGATGCATCCCCCCTCAAAAAAAAAAAAAAAGAAGATGCATAAATACAAAGATAAAGAATCTCTTGCAAATTAACTATAAGGACCATTCGTGTCATCTACTACAAAATGGGCATCAATTATATTTACCACCTATATAGAATTGTCTAAAACAATATTACAAAAGGCTCATCTAACTTTTTGACTATGTACACTTTCCTGTCAATAATAACTTTGAACAAAGCTACAATGCTACAAAAAAATAAAATAAAATAAAATACAATGATGAATACTATTTACATTAGCAGCTAGCATTTGTTGATTACAAGAATTAGTCCACCATGCACAGTTGTCCCTTTACTATTTGCAAAAGGGTCTATGACGCTTCTCGCAAACTTATCTTATCCTCTCCCCCCTCCCCCTCCCCATCCTTTTTTTTTTTTTTTTTTTTTTGTTGAGAGTTTGAGTTTATGCTTCATAAAATCTCTCGTTCGCTAAGACACTTTTTATTTTAGATTGCACACATTGAGGTTGAGGATAAAGCTTCAAAGGATGGCGGGATTGGCATTAGGGAACTCAGGTTTTGAGCTGATAACTCTTTGTGATCTGCATCGTTATAATGCATGCCAATGATGAATCAAGCCCTGAATCTTTTCTTTTCATTGATTTGGATGAAATTTATCATTAGACAACAAGGCCATTTGTATATGGGAAATGGATATAAAGGAAAAACATTATTTTCCAAATAAAAGATTCCTAAACGTGTCCCTAGATACACAATCACAAAAACTATCATGAAGCTACTAAAAATAAGGAAATAAAAGTATAAAACCTAAAACTCTAAAATTTTTAAAAAGAATAATAAAAATCTTCCATTAATAACTATTGAGTTCACATCTCATCCAACGTGAAATTGTTTATTATACACATACAGATGCTCAGAGTAGAATTCTTTTGCAATATGATATAGATGCTCATAATAGAATCAACATTGAATGTATCAAAAAAAAAAAATTTTTCTTGATTAAGTGTTGAATACATAAGCAATGGGGAAAGACACCCAGCACAATATTTGGTGCAGTGGTGCCTTTTTCTTATTCTGAAGACTTGATAAATCATTAATTTTATTTTCTTTATTTCTTATCAAAGCTTATTTTACCTATAACTATCATTCATATAAATGATAAATTTTGACATTAATCTATAGTTCTGGGTGTTCTTGTTAAATGGTAACAAGGTTGTGGCAAGTGGGGTTGCAAGGGTAAGGGCAATCAATCTTTTGGAAGGGCCTTCGGTCATAATACCAGTCTCCAACGGCCTTTGCAATTGTCTGTAGAATTGTTTTTCATACAAAAAAATGGAATGAGTTACTCCACAGCAAAAAATGGAAATCAACAATGAAAGGTAAAAAAGAATATGAAGAAAAATGTGATAGTAAAATAATTGATAAATAATAGGAAGAAGAAGAAATGGAGAAGATAAAGTTACTTCTTACCGTTTTAGCCAGCAATGGAGAATCATCAAATAACCATCTCTCCTGCAATTCGGTTTGGCCGTGGTCATAGCAAGAGTCGATAAATAGTCCCTTAGATGAAGAGTTGCCAGCGTTTTCCAATGCTTTTAAGAAGTCAAGCCTAAAACCTGAAAATAGACATCAAGATAATAAGCCAAATTTCCAGAAGCCAGTTCTTATCATTACCAATCTTGTTCCTCGATATATAGCAATGGTATTCTATATACTTGAAGAACTCTATTCTTGAAGACAAAATGATGTTGTTGAAACTCTATGCTTGCCTTCTTGAAAAATTGTTCAAGGATAAGAAAGAGGCTTTTGGTATTCACCTTGCATGGTTTGAATTTGATCGTCCGAGCAGTTCTTTATATTACGTCTGCAGTAATGCCAGGTGCCATGAGGATCAACTATAGTTGGTACCAAAATGTTTTTAATCTGAAAGAAAACAATGAGTATAGTACAGCTCTTAGAGGAATGAAAGGGATTAATTTTGAAATGAAAGTAGATACTAAAAATAATAATTTCATTTATAGATATGTGTTACCATTTGTCATCAGTATGGGCAAAAAATTTGTGAAGTAGAATAATCACAAAAAAATATAAAAAATAAAGTAGACGTCAAATAATCACATGATGCTTTTCCATCATATTTTTCTGACTTTATTTTGTTTTTTTGTTTTTTCTATTCATTTGTCAGAGAAAGCTTCGCAAAAGCTTTTTCCAGAAACAGAATATAAGTTTTAGAGGGGAAAAATATTGAATGAAACATCCCAGTTACACAAAAAAAAAAAACAAAAAAAAAACAGATAAATCCTAAAATACACAGTCACATCAAGTGAGTGAAGGTGGTAAACCATTCTTCAAAGCACCAAGGCCTTGGCTCAGGTGGGGAAATGAGTGTGGTGGATTGGGGTTGGCCTTAGGTTCCAATTTCACTAAAAATCAGATTAACTTAAATTAGATTTTTAAAATGAAAACGAATTACCATTACATCAAGCAAGATTCCTGAGTCCAAAGGAAGATATTTGAAGTTGCTTCTCAAAGTTTAAACTATGTCAGTAATGTTGCTTAAGAATTTATGATGTTATATATCCTCTAAGATGAAGGGACTTAGGGAGGCAATACCAATTTTATCCTTCTTTTAATTATTTATGGATGAGAAATGGAGTGGTCTCCATATATCAGAACCATCTCATGTTAAATGCAAATAAGTTCAAAAGCAAGTGAGATATCAATTCTTGAAGACATTCATACTTCTTAAACCAAGCTAGTGGCCAGTTTTCTATTTTTCAGTTTATACATTTATTTTACCTTCAAGGATAAGGAGCTATCCTATGTATATATTAAAAGGAAAGTTTAAAAGATTTCTTGCAAGCAGAGGATAGTAACACATCAAATTGAAAATAACTTCAAGAAATAGTAACTTTGTCATGGAATACAATGAGCTTACCTGCCATGAATCATAGGCTGCATTTACAAAAATTATTGGTGTTTTAATTTCATGTGCCACATTTTGGGGAAAGAAACACTACAAAACAATTGAGAAATGTTGGTAACGTTGAAGAGGAAATGGTGAACTGTGAAACTAATAATACCACAATAGACACACTTACCAACTCTGGTTTTATTTTTGAAGTGCATGATGAAGGCAAATTCTTTGCTGAACCCTACACACCAAAAGAAAGATTTACATTAAGAATCAGGTATTGCTTATTTCTTTTTTTGGTGGAGAATGGGTATTAATTTTTAAAATTGAATGAAAGCTTGAAAATATGGATAAATTCTATTGTCTTGTTGGACATAAAAAAGAGACACTTGAATAAGTGAGCAACTAAAAAAACAACTGCAATATAAATTGCCAATTCATACAAGGGAGAGAGAGAGGTTTGAATAATACATGCGTTGCAACCACTTGACTGTAGAATTCTTCAATGTGTCGTGCTCCGGAAATATCATTCCTGTTAGACAATGCTAGGTGCAAATTACATGAATGTGTAACTACTAACTACACCAACTCTCAAAACTGTTTATGATATGAAGTCAAGATAGAAGAACAAATATATGAGCTTACACATTGATGAAGTAACCAGCATCTGATAGGCATTTAACTTTAGCACCACTAGGTATGAGAGCTCGGAAGCTATCACAATGCAAAATAGAAGCCAATCCACCAGCCGAACTACCAGAGAGAAAAGCCTGACAAGTTATAGGCAGGGTGAGGATTACAGGAGGGGGAAAATCAACAAATGATAATAGGGATATACGTATACCATACATTTTTTGCATCTTTCATTCCTTTTGATAATAGGTCCTCAATTACTGCAGGCCAAATTCTTGCTCCTCTGAAGTAAAGATTAGTAGCCTGATCAAATTATTATTATTAATTAAAACCCACCAAGAAAAAGGAAAAATACACTGGAATCAGGTCTTCCCCTGAAATTAAAAATTGAAATTCCAATTAACTTACTGGATCGACTGCTTCTACATCACCAGTAAATGATGCCCCATCACAGTATCTAATCTTAATTCTGTTCCAGTTGTAAAAGTCTGAAAATTTTAGACAGTATCTATTAATTTCATTAAAAGGCAAGACTCTGGGGAACAGAGGTGACACAAGCTGAAAAAAGCATGAAAGATTAACTAAAACAATAAACAATTAAGTCATACCAGGATTATAATTTTGGACTCTACTCAGAATCCCAGTGAAAGCAACTGCCTTGTCCATATGCTTGGATGAACCTAAACGAGTTTCTGAACGATTAAGACAGAGGGTGACATTGTTGCACCATCCACCTCCCTAAGAACCAGAACAAAAGTAACATACAGATAGCATCAAGATATTGGAAAATTAAGTTTATTCATTTTTTTTTTATTTTTTGGCAACTTAATAATTTTACTAATTAAAGCTGTTAAAGCCTTCAAGAACTGGATTTGAAAGAAATTTTTAGCATTCATATGTCATAACATGTGATCAAAATTACAATATTTAGCTTTTTCTGATTCTTTTCATAAAAGCTGAAGAGTAATATTTATTGTTACTATTTGGCATTAGAAAAATTGCTTTAGTATTAATACCCATTTCTTTTCTTTTTCTTTTTCTTTTTTCCCTGTAGGCAATCTATTCAAGGATTTATTATGGCATTGTTTCTTTAGTTGGTAAAGAAATGGCTAAACATGATGTGACAAAAGGACAAACCTCAATGTGAACCAACCAATTGTTAATTCCTGCACCAAATCCCTTATCCCAGTGATAAGCTGGCGGACTTCCATCCAGACAAACTGCTCCATATATCTAATTTCAGAACATATTGAAACAAAGATTTGAAAGAATGTATTGTTTTTGAAAAGAAAAGAATATAGGGCTAATTTTGATCAGTTTATCTTGCAAGAGATTTCTTACCAGCTCCATTTGCCACCGCATCCTCAACAATAGTAATTGATACATTAGCACCTTCTATTTTGAGCATTACTAGTGCCCATACTAGAAGATTCAACCATTGGATTAATCTTGTCCCAGCCATTCTGCGCATATCAAAATTTAGTGATCAAAATGCAGAAAATATTGAAGAAAACTAAGATAACAAAGAGGAGAAAACAGATCAGATCATTGCTTTCAGAATTTTCAATTAAGTATAAGTAAATTGATCAACAAGTAGCTTAATGACTTTGTCCCATACATAATTTCCAAATAGGTAATAGAATCAAAATCCCTGAGTAAATTGATAAACTAGTTTGATATGAAGCGTTCATTAAAAAAAAAAAAAAAAAAAAAAAAATTCTCAATTCCGTCCTCCTCCTTTTCTTTTGCTCGGAAATCATAAAATCTACAATATGATTATCAAGATAAATCAACTTTAACTCTAAAGATATGATATCATTAGTGAAAAATACTTACTTGAGTTATTTGACAAAACCAAAACCCAATTGCATCAAAGCTGGGATGGATATGATAAGACTGGCTTATGAGCAAATATTTATTACGCTTATATCAATTGAAATTCCCAAAATGTAAAAACCCAGATAGATACAAACATCTGATAAATAAATTACACATTAAAAAAATAAAATAAATAAAGAAACAGAGGATAGGATAAAATAGCACATCATTGTTATCAATAGTAAAAATATAGATTGACATATGATCCTCAGACCAAAGATCAAGACTTAGTTGTCCATATCAAAAACATGCAATTAGTCAATTACTGGTACCTGAATTTTGATCAAATACCCGCTATTGCCATCAACAGGAAAAAAAAAAAAGATTGATACATGAAACATGCAATCAATTAGTCAATTGCATGACACATGCCTCTCACATCAAATACATGCAATCAATGATATCTATCATATTTCATTATTTAGATTAAGAAATCAATTGCATCTATTAATTAAATCCACTTGATGATTTTCTCTGACCAGAAAAATGGTATTTCAATCTAGTCTCAACCAACAAACATTGCTTACAAACACCACCATCATAACTTCCATCCATGGAGATATCCAAATTATACAGCCTCCCCATTAAACTGTACACATACACACACACACATATAGCAACTTCATCACAAATGCAAAACGAAAAGAGGGAAAAATCCATTGTACCATATTGAGAGACCATTATTACTTACAAACAGGAAAAAAAAACCAGAATTGTGAACAAAACAAAGGTGGCTGCATAACCCAATGGACGTAAAAAAGAAAAGTAGATATAGAGTAAAAGAATCACCACATGTACCTGAACTAGAACTAGCAAAAAAAGTAGGGAATCTCAAGCGAGCTTTCTCTTTTTGTTGAAAGAATGTGAATAAAAAAAAACCCCAGTTTTGTAATCTAAATATAATCCCCTCTATACAGCTCCCAGCAATGCAAAAACCAGTTTGTTAGTGATGAAGAGAAAGAACTGAATTAGTAGGAGCTTCTACATACAAGAAGAGAGAGAGAGAGCTCCTATTTACGTAAACACAAACACATGAAAAGTGCTTTGTTTACGGGTAATTATTGGCTCCTTCCGGAGTAACATAAATGCGTACTCTCGGAGTATTCAATAATTTTCATTTGTTTACGGTTATATTTTAGGAGAAATTATTATTTACACCGGGAGGATTACTGATGTGATCCTCCCTGACCAATGAGATGATGTCATCTATGCAAATGTATGTGTGAGCTTCTTAATCAGCATAAGAAATAAAAAATAAAAATTACCAGATGATGTCACATTTGCATAAATAACAACATTTTTTTGGTTGGGAGGTCAAAAAGACCACGTCAATAGTCCTCCTAGTAGACCTAATATATTTCAGTTGGACATGATAAAAGTGTAATTAATAGTAATCAGATAACCGAAGAACCGACACTCATTCATTTGGACCACAAAACACTCAAAACAAAACAAAAATATTTATGTTTTTTCAGTCTTGGTGTGCTTTTCTCGGGCTTGCAGGTCCACCGGACCAGCTTCTCAACAAATTGTAGAGAGAGAGAGAGAGATGTGCGTTTAACAACCAATTAAAAGCTAGTTTTTAACTTTTAAGTTATTCACGGTTTGCGAGTCTCATACTCTTTTTATTATTTCCGTTTTATTTTAAATAACATAAATTTTAGTTTAAAAAAAAAAGGAAATGTCACGTGACAGGCTATGACTAGGTTTTAGCTTTTTATCTTATCTATATTATTATTTAAGGCTAACGTCAAAATGGTAATTTCACAAACCTATGGCTAAAATGTCATTCTATGCTTTTATTATTTGGTAATTTGGGGAGGAAGATTTAAATCTCAAATATCTTCGTTTGAAACATTAGGTGGTAGTGCCAATAAAGTTACAAAATTCTTGACCACTATTACGTAACTTAATTTTGATTTAGGATGAAATTCATGCTAAAATTGGACCCTCAAAAGTAAATTGGTCATCTATTGCACAAAAATTGAAAACTTCATTCAGGAAAATACTAAAACTTGATTCTCATTGGTTGAAGAGCATCCTTCAAAAGGGCTAGAGTACACATGATAAATGTTAATTAATTTTAATTCTTTTTTTTTTTTTTTTTATACAAGATAGAATTCTACTCTAGCCTAATCTAAGTGTATATGTGTGTGAAGCTCCCTCCTGGAGACTTGAATCCCGGCCCTTGCCTCCTACACCCCACAAGCATTTATACTTGTGGAGTGACCATCGCACCAAGGGTGTGCGGTGGTTTAATTCATCTTTGAATAGGAATAATTCTTATTAATTTAGAGATTAATTTTCATTGGTCCAAAGTAAGGGAAAATTAAGCATAAAAGCTTGTGATGAAACCTAAATGATAAATTAATTAACAGTTTGCAAGTATTATTAAATCATTATTTGTTTTCATTAAATGACTAATTAATTGATCATTAAGCAAAATATTAAAGGTTAAAGAGCTTGAAGGAAAACCTACCATCTAGAACCTGACCAACCAACTGATGTAAGGTCTCAGTGAGTTGATCACACAGAGTCTTAGTATTTTCATTAATCTGGTTCTGAAATTGTTAAAATTTTGAACAAATTACTGTTCAATTAAAAAAAAGCGCAAAAAACAACAACAATCACACGCTTTCATACCTCCATTTCCAGATCCATGAAGCTTTTTCTAGCGATTCCTGTTGCAGATTCAGATTTGAATTGATCCAATTGCTCTTTGTATTTATAAAACATTTTTTTTTTCAATTTCATTTTCGAAAGGCTAGATGAAAGCATAGAAAAATTTTCTCTCTAAATTGCTAAAGTGAAAAAACAAAAAATCTCAAACCTAATTTTTTTTCAAGTGCATAGCAAATTAGCTATGAATGATGTAGAAATTGTCATAATTGAAGGACCTATAGGCTCTTCCCCACTCCAATACTGCAATTTGTGAAATCTATCTTTAATACACGACAATATGGTTGCACTTTAACGATGAACAAACTCTAAAGAAAAAAAAAAGATTATATCAAACATTCTGTCTCTATCACTCTTACTCGTTTAAGTATGTAGATCATATCAACATTCTCTGTCTCTATCACCTTTTACTTGTTACTTGCCTTTTGTATGTTTTCGTATCTATTATAACATATAGAAAGGGGCTTAATCATATTATTCTTACCATGTTTCACAGTGAATGACAATTTCCATTTTGAGGGTTCCCTTTCTTCCCTTGAAAATTTTATGACATCTTAGGCTTCTTTGCTATTTTGAAGGTATCCAGACGCACCTAGTATATATACAAAAGAGCAGGTTGAAGCATGGAAACCCATTGTGGATTATGTTCATGCTAAAGGTGGAATTTTCTTTTGTGAAATGTGGCATGTGGGAAGGTTTTCAAATCAAGGTTTGTCTTTGACTGAGACCACTTTCATATGTTCTCTTCTAATATTGCTTGTTGACAATTGAGCTTTTGTAATGGATGGAGAGAATTGAATGTTTGTAATATGCTAAGTACAAAGACTTTTTGGTAAATGATTCATGAATTGCAAATGAGTAAATTTGGGCTTTCTATACCATATTGTGTTTATTTAACTAATAATTGTTGTTGATCCTAAAAGAAGTATTGCATGTGAACCTATTTGGTAAAGATCAAATTAGATGGAAGTTTTAGAGTGGAACATTTGTGGAACCCCATCCTTGTACTGTACAATCATGTGAAACACATAATGGAGCTATTAAGCCTTCTTGATCCAAAAGAAGCATTAATTTTGTCTCTTACTTTCTTTTTTTTTCTTTTTTGTGATTTCCAAATCAATAAAGGTCTTGTCAATTACTTATTTAGATAAATGTTTTGTTTTTTTAAATGAAAAAAAAAAAAAATCTTTGCGAAGAATGATCTTTTTCTAAGTAATTTAACAGATCATAACTCTTGTTTTTTTAATTCTTTAAGTGGTGATTGATGATTTCTTATCAAACTCATGAGATTTATTTGGATATTTATTTTTCTTTCATATTGTTGTCTATGGGTTTTTAGCCAAATGGTCAAGCTCCAATTTCTTCCACTAATAGGCCTGTGACCCCTCAAAATCTCTCTTTGATTATCTCCTTCACAATGACTATCAGACTATTTGGAGGTATATTGGAATGAAGTTAGTCACTGGACAATCTGTTTGTCTTTATCCATTCAAGCATTTCAAAGTGCCAATTATGTATCAGCTGATGCATAGACTTTCTGCCTCTATAATAAAATTACATAGAATGATGGTGAAGGCTGTGGCTGTTCTTGGCAGTAGCGAGGGTGCCTGTGGCACTATCTACTTCGCTTAGGAAGGAGAGGGTAGCTTGAAATTCCTATATGATTGATAAGGAAATGTAAATTTCTATTTTCATAAGTAAGGTTATAGTTTTCATTTCAAATTTTTGAGGCTCAACTACTGTGACTAGAAATATTTCTGGCAGCCTTTAAACCTGGACTCCATGGCTGGCTTCCTTGTGCATGTTCTTGGGGACACCATTACTTCTAACTACACTGACTGGTGTATTCCAATGACCATTTTGTTTATTTCTTTGTACCTAAAGCATATTGGGGAAAAGTAAAGAGTAATTCCCACTTAGTTCCAATTAAAGGCCCTTTTGTCTTTAATTTTTTATTATTGTTTTCTTATCTATCTGCTTGCAGGACCACATTTCAGTCCTGCTGGCAAAGAGCTTGGTGCTCGTGAGGATGAGAATTGTCATGTTGGTGATCTGGGGAATGTCAGGGGCTGTTTGGCACTGTTGTTAAAACAACAGTTTTCAATGTTTAAAGAATAATAACACTTCTGACACGTATTTCTATAACACTCAAACACGTATTTCCAAAACACTGAAACTGAACATCAATACTTAAACACTATTCCCTCAATGTTGGTAATGATGGTATGTGTTGTACTTAACTCTATAGTGGCTTGAAGTTCCTTTAGATTCTATGTTCTATTTTTGTATTTGGTGATTGATTTTGCTGCTATAGGAATGTATTCTTTGTGCTTAACCTCACCACTATCCTTTTTAATAATCAACAACCAACACACAACAGGTAACATCACACCTCCCTAAACCCATTTTTCCTTAAAACCCTTGGGGCAGCGACAATGAGTTTACTCACTTAAATATTTATAAAATTAAACATAGAAGTTAAGCAGTTCAACAATAAGGAAAACTATAAAAGCAATTAGAAGTAGCAACCAAACCCTTTAACTTTCACCAAAATAAGGATCACAAAGTGCAGTTATTTAGCAGATACCAATTTAAGTATAAATATTTCTGATAACAAATCTTGTAAATATCCCAGCTATAGTCTGCTGACTCTGCCCATGCTGATTTACCATGCCAACAATGAATAATTCATATGCCTACCACTGAAGAATAAAAGTTCCTCTTTTTCTTTTAAATGACTTCATCTAATATGTATGTTTTGCCTTCCCCTTATCTCTGTACCTTACAAATAATAAGCCTATCCCATTTCAATCTCCGTATCATAAGGAAACAAGTACTGTTTCTACCCACTCCTTTATGTAATAGTAAGAAGTACCCATACACCTTGTCCTCTGCTACACCCACATAATGTAGCATCTGAAGCAACATCCTCAACAGCAGACCTAAAAAATCTGCTCTTGAGCACGTAATCTAAGCTGCAGCATGGGGGTGTTTGGGGGGAAGGATGGGGGAGAGAGAAGCTAATAAGAAGTTCATTTTAAGAACTGTACTACAAACTGACTGATCTAATGCAAACTCTGAAAATGAGCACCTTTAAGCAATAGATTTACTGCCTTTTCAAGCGCATGAAGCATTGTGTAAATCAATTTGATGTTTCATGCTAATGAATTGTGTTATATGATGTAGAGAAATCCGCAACTACTAGGAAGAGTAACAAGCTCCTAACCACAAAGTTCCCATTCCAAAGTATTGACAATAAACATATAAATATATTATGCATTTTGAAAAAATCTTGAAAGACTTTAGGATGGTTGAATTGTGATGGAACATATTTATTTATGTATTCGAATAAGTTGTAAGAAGAACTAATGGTATATTTCATGAAGTGTATAAAATCTTTTTTTTTTTAAATATAAAACATTTGACATTTGGAATCAAGTAGAATGTTATTGAAACAACAAAACAGACTACACAGCCCTAAAGGGCACAAAGTTACCAAAAATGAACCATAATGCTAATCCAACTCAACTTAATAAGTTACCAAAAAATAAATAAATATACTCAACTCAACTCAACTCAACTCAGTCCTATTCCCAATAAAATTGGATTGACTACATGAATTCTTCTATACCAACCCGGCTCTATATAGTGGGTTATGGGTACCTTGTACCATAAAGCATAATGCTAATATTTTATCAAAAAATGATATGGATTTTCAATTTATTTATTTATGGACAGAATCCTATGACATGGTTAATTTTGGAAAACGCGAGGGAGATGATTGTATTTTTTGTATTCCCTGTGAAAAGTTGGAAGGGGGGAATTGGAATGTTAAAACAAGGAATTATAATATAATTTCTTCATAAAAGTAATACTGTAATGTCATTGGCAATTTCTGGGTTGTGTTTGTTAGTCAAGTACTAATGGACTAAGAAAGCTAAAGCTAAGGTATAATCTATAATCAATTCGTTTAAGTATATTATTTTTTAATTCTCAAATATTAAAGTTGTTTTACTTGATTGTGTACTTCTGGCTTAGATTGATTTTATTTGATATGCATTTATTAGTTTTAAGGGTAAGTATTTGTAGTTTGTGGGCAAAAGAAAGAGATTGAATTTCATCAACCCAAGTTCTCACATTTTAATTCTCTTTTTTTGATTAATAAAAATTCTCTAATACTAATTGGAAAAAAAAAAAAAAAAGTCTTTGTTTCTCCATAACTTATAAGATCCTGCTGTAGTGGTGGCTATTTCAAGAGATGCTTTAAATTCAAATCAATATGTTGATCAAATCGCCTAGCCAAAGCATCCAAAGACTATAATTATGAAAAACAATAATTCAGCCCTCAAACAATCTTTAAATTTTCAATGTAGATTTAAACAATGTTTCTTTCTCATTGTAATTTGTGATTTATATTAATGATGATTTTAGGGTCCTCCAACTCATGAAAAGTATGCAAGACTGATGTTTCTTTCTCATTGTGTGTCTTCCAACCCAAATTGATACAAGAAGAGAGAAGCTTTGACCTGAGGTTGATAGTCATTAGTGAAGAGCTTCCAAATCCAAGTTTTCAATATATATTCTCTCTAGATCTGCTTATGATTTTTGATATTCTGCGTTGTTTTTGGGTGGAATTGGTAACTGGTAAGTTCAAAATGCTCCTTTTCTTTCTTAGTTGGTGAATAAATTTATAGCTTTAATCTTGTGCTTTCTCCATCACATCTCTCTTATGTTCCATTTATGGCTATTATGGCCAACATTGTGTTTGTTCAATTTTGTTTTGGGTGTATTGCATCAATGTTGGTGTGTATCATATTTTTATGTTTCTTATTTTACTCATTGATTGTTTAGTGAAATATGACACCGGAACATTGTTTCTCTTTGTGAGCATGTGTGTGAATTTAGGTAGTAATGCACATATGAAAAGCTAATTGTGTGATTTTCTTTCAGTGTTGTCAGTGTGTGGCTGATGCATTGCTATCTATATAAAATGTTTTAATTCTGTTTTCGGCGAAGAGATTTTGGATTGTGACTTTTAATTTCTTCTATATTTTCTTGAGTAAACCAGTTTCTTTGGAGTTGATGGACCTCAGAATTAGATTGGCATTTCTTTTTTGTT